>JAPMOQ010042969.1:1079060-1097522 GCA_026543055.1 Argiope trifasciata
TCATGGGATAGCAATATGCAAATATACAGATGGCAGTAGTATCGCAGTGAAAAAGTATAAATGCGCAGTTCGTTTTCCAGAGCTTTCATTTGTGTTCAAGTTATTCATGTGAACAGGTTGTTCGTGATTTATGGCGGCACGACGAGAATTAACAGACTGAACGTGGAATGTTAGTGGGAGCTAGACGCATGGGTCATTGCATTGCGGATATCGTTAGTGAATTCAACATTCCGAGATCCACAGTATCAAGAGTGTGCCGAGAGTATGAAATTTCAGGCATCACATCCCATCATGGACAGCGCAGTGGGCGACCACCTGCACTTAACGACCGAGACCGCCGACGTCTGTGTAGAATGGTCAATGTTAATAGATACGCAACACTTCGTCAAATAACTGCAGCAATCAATGTGGGACGTACGAGGGGCATGTCCGATAGGACTGTGCGGCGAAATTTGTCTTCTTTGGGCTATGACAGCAGAAGACCGACTCGAGTGCCTTAACTGACAGCACGACATCACCTGCATCGACTGTTCTGGGCTCGTGAGCATATCGGCTGGTCCCTAGACCAGTGGAAAACCGTGGTGTGGTCAGATGAGTCACGATTTCAGTTGTTACGAGCTGATGGTAGAGTTCGAGTGTGGCGCAGACCCCACGAAGCCATGGACTCAAACTGTCAGCAAGGCACTATTCAAGCTGGTGGTTGCTGCATAATGATGTGGGCTGTTTTTACATAGCATGTACTCGGTCCTCTGGTGCAACTGAACCGATCATTGACTGAAAATGGTTATGTTCAGCTGCTTGCAGATCACTTGCAGCCATTCATGGACTTCACGCACCCACACAACGATGGGATTTTTATGGATGACAATGCGCCATGTCACCGGGCCAGAACTGTTCGCGATTGGTTTGAAGAACATTCCGGACAATTCCAGAGCATGATCTGGCCACCTAGATCACCCGATATGAATCCCATCGAGCATTTATGGGACATTATCGAAAGGTCCGTTCGTGCCCAAACTCCTACACCATCCACACTTTCACAATTATGGACGTCTATACAGACAGCATGGCTCAATATTCCTGCAGAGGACTTCCAACGACTTGTGGACTCCATGACACGTCGAATTGTTGCACTTCGCCGGGCAAAAGGAGGACCGACACGATATTAACAGTCATCCCATGACTTTTGTCACTTCAGTATATATATATATATATATATATATATATATAGTATAAAAACCTACAAGTATCGACACTACACCTTTTTTTCATGTTTTTTTTCTGCTTTTGTTCTTCGATGTGAGCGAATGTGCCTTTTCCGCACTGAGTATTAAATAAAATCATGCTTCAGATCAAAGTGTCTATTTTGTCGTTAAAATTAAATTATTATATAGATTTTTAAGCACATAAATATATTTTATAAAATAAATATTTCTGATACGTGCATAATGCACTTCTCTCTCGACTAAAAGCAAGCATTTCGTGTTGCATATTTTTATTATTATTATTATATCGCAAACCATTAAATATATATATGTATATAAAAGTAGTATATTTAACATTCATTCAGAAAAAAATGCTCTTCAGCTTCTTGAGGTAACAATATTGTCCTTTTTAAAATTTTTTTGGGGGGATATATATTTTATATAGAAAATAATTAGAATGTGATAGCATTGAAATAATTTTAAAAGAGTTTTCTTAATATATTGGTTACTTTCAAAATCAATTACATCAAAGTTACTCTTCAGTTTTCGCTGCATTAGTTTTTCTGAGATATTCTATTTTAGGATACATGTGGCAATTTTACCTTATTAATTTAGTTTTTGTTATTTTTATAGCTATCGCAAGATTTAATCTTCAAAAATATATTCGGTTACATCAGATTTATTCAGCTAAAAATCATAATGTTCACAGTCAGGAAATATTGTTCTTTATTATTGAACTCAAGTTCCTCAAATAGTTTCAAAATCTTAACAAAAGTCTTTAATTTCTGAACATCAACTAAAGTAAGTATTTTGACTTCAAGAAATCCCATGTTTAATAAATATTAGTATAACCATTAGAATGATTAAAACACGTATAAATCTTTTCCGAATCATTCCATTCATTTTATAGAAGGGACAGAAATTTACATGGAAAGGTAGGTTTTCATTAAGATAATTACAAGGTATAATTAATACTTTTCTTAATCCATTAGAAATTGCATATTACCATAAGCAAATTACCTCTTTCAATTCTCGATAGATAAGGTACAGTAGCTTATGTAAGGAAGCAATTTTCATTAAGCTAATTATAAAGTAAAATTAATTTAACCTTTGGGAGACGTATTTGAAGTTTCCATGCTGTCTGAGTTTTACCATAGCTAAAATATATATAACAAATAACTTAAATTTTATTCATGATACAAATTCTTTAGATGATGTTGGGCTGTACTTTATGTTGCTATTTCGAAATAAAACTTAAAACTTAAAGAACGAAAATTTGAATTTTGCATTTTGTAAATCTATTCTGATCTAAGTGTATTAAATGATAGTTTAATAGCTGGTAGATTCAAGAAGCATTAAAAAGCGGAGAAGAAAAAGTAATATGTTTTGTAAATTAATAGTTAAAATTATTAATTTTCTAAATCATCTTTTTCTCATGTATTCATTTACTTTGATTCAGCTAATACTTATAAGATTTACTTTTTAAAATACAACAATTCTTTAATTTTGAATTTTTTGGAATTTCTTATTATCTTATATTTAGTATTCACGTTTCACTGAATTGATTCCAACAACATATTTTGAAACTAAAGGCGTCAAACCGTAATAGTTTTGAATTAAAATTTAATTTGCTCTTTCAAAATGGTTTTGAGAATGAATTAGCAATTGAATGAAGTGTTGCAAATGAAAAAATAAATATTTTTAAAGTAAATTTAGTTTAAAGTCACATATTTATACTTTTTATTTTATCAAAAAGTTTAAAATAACATTTTTTTTTGCAAAAAATATGAAACACAAATGTAATTTCAAAACTGGTTGGGGCAAAATAATGCAGAAAAAAATAATTACAATGAATTTTGCAAAACAGAAAAAGTTACAACATATTTTTAAAAATAAAAATATATTACAAAAATTATCACATTTCTAATCCCCATGGATATTTCCAATAGCGCTTCATGACCGTATATTTTGTTTTGCCTTCTATGCTTTTGAGGGTGAATATTATTCATTAATAAACCGACATTGCTTTTTCAATTTTTTTACAATATTTATTTTTCTATAAAAAATTGCTTTTGAAATGAAAGATGTTTACACAATAAATCATGCATATGTTTTATAGCTTTTACTCATTTTTATATATGAAATAATAATTTGATGTGACGTTTTTCTAAGCTCCACATTTTTACTAAATGAGGAAAAGTGTGTTCCTATTCCTGTTATCCTACTGATAATTATATTTGTTGCGACAGTTATGTCAGCTACTTATACATTTATAGGATATATATTCTTTGGAAAATGGGAATGTACACTTCTAAAACTTTTTTGTGTGTGTTTGTGTGTTTTAGTCCGTAACTAGAGATATGGATTTCTTTAAGCGGCCACAGATATGGAGTGGAAAGGATTCTGTAGCTTTTTTTGTCTTTTGTAAAAGGCGCTAGAATTTATTTTACAAACCCAAACAAGGTAGGTTGAAATACTATGGAATGGCATTAATGTTAAAAACTGTTTGAATTTACAAACTAAAATGTAGAATACAATATTGATTGCATATATGTAGAAAATGCGCAAATATGTAGAAAATAAGTGGTGTGTTATATATTATCCAATCATAGTTTCAAAGATGGGGAGTCAATGACTCTATATACTGCAAAGAAATTGAAAAGGAATAATTCTGTTATGTGCATGTTTTGAAACTTGGACATGTGTAGCTTATTCAAGGACAAAATACGAAGTGATAATCGGAGATAACTCCATTGAAAAGCGAGCGGAGTTATTTTGACTCCCGTTTCCATTACGCATTAGTCAAAAGTTCATTAACAATAATATTTAAAAAAATTCCTGATTGGAAACTTGCAGCTTGCTATGGAAACGACCAAAAATATTATATCAATTCAGAAATTGTTAATCAACAAAGCTTTCAAATACTTTTACTCGATCATTTAAATACCCAAACAGAAGTAGTGATAATAAAATTTTATATATCTACTTTTGTTTGAAAAGAATGGTATAAGTAAATAAAAGATAACTAGTGATAATTTATATTGGTCATAAATCATAAATTAACAGTTACTATCCATACTCTTCAACGGTGATCACTTATTTTAAAAGCCGTTGCTCTTTTAAAATCAACAAAAGATAACCTTGACATAGAAACATTTGAGGACAAATATTGAAAATTCTACATTTTAAATTCCTGCTGTACCAGCCTGCTTTTATTCCCAAAAATTCAAAATATTATTAATATTTGAATTCACGCATAGATTTTATCAAGAATATGAATTTCTAAAAAAGTATTTGAAACAGCTGCAAGTGTCACGTTTGCAATACGCTTATCAGATAAGTATTTTTCACTTTCCAAGGTTTATTTTCCTACGGAATTTTTAAATATATTCTGGTTATAGGAGCTACAATATTTCAATTTTAGAACGCTAAAAATCCAGCTTAACAGAATTTTCAGAATAGCTTTTGGATATCATGTTTGAAAACAGAAATCAAATTTTTCAAATCCAGTATTGATTGCTTATGAGGAAAAACATCTCATAGTACTATATATATATATATATATATATATATATATATTCAAATTAGAATAACAAAATTGAGAATATATATATATATATATATATATATATAATTTTGATGGAGCATTCTTCATGTATAAATCTTCCCAAAACTTTCATATGACGTTTTTGCATTTGAATTGTAATTGTAAAAATAATAAAAATTAGTATAAATTAAATTTGATGCTGGATTTTAAGAGAGAAAAATTAATGTATCCCTTAAAAGAAAAAAAAAACTCGATTTATGCATTTAATTAATTGAAGCATAATTTCCATTAAATCCCGAATATAAAGTGAATGTTGCTTATCATTTTAAAGTTTTAGAAAATTCAACAAAATCGAATTTTTAAATAATGCGATTAAATAATAAATATTGACAAAGATAACAGAAACAAATACACAATGCTGCAAACATTTTTGATTTCAGAGCTGAATGTTTGAACTCATACAATTAACATGTCTTGACTCAACTGATGTTTCAAATTGAAAGAATTTATCACTAACGAAACGCCTGTAATGCAGTAAAAAATATTAATAGTCATCGATAATAACTTGTTTCTTAAATTTTTATTTTTTTTTTAAATGAGAAAATAACTTTCTGCTATAAAAGATTTTCTTTCAAAATCAGTTGAGCTTGCCATATATTTGTAAAAATGAGATTTCGCAATGGAATTTTCACTCCATCTCAGCTGTTCAGAGGTTTGAAATTTTCTATTTAAACCGCTTTTATAGCAAGATCCTATTTTAATATTTTTGAATTATTTATCAGTTTATAACTTCATTTAATTATTTTCGGATATTTTAATGGTGTTTCATATGTAATAAATATTATTTGCAAATTAAATTAATCAAAATGAATTTTAAAGATCAAAAAGTAAAAAGTAATTAAAACAAACTATTCTGTTTTCTTATACGTAAATAAAACTACGTAGTAGTTATCTTGAGTAAGTAGTCAAAAGTAGTTTTTTTATTAAATTAATTCTCTTTATTTAAATTTATTTCATTAAATTGCTATTTAAACACAATGTACTCAATTATTCATACAGCCTAGAAAGGATTCGAAATATTTTTATTTGGATTGTTCTAATGATTTTATACTCATTCAAATAATTTATGATTTCAACAAATCAGTATAATTTCTATTTATTTTTCTATGTAAAATAATAATTTGCCAACTCTTATATTTTCAGAAATGTTTTTAAAGGTTATTTTTATATGTATATTACAACAAAAAAACTTACATAATGATAATATTCTTGTTTATAAAAATCATTTAATACGTATTCCAGCAGATAGTTAGTTTCTCTACTCTTATGGCAATTATTAATGTATAATGGCATCATCAATAACAGTATATTGCTTCAGTTCCCTCTCATTAATTTTGGAAATATTCTGTTGTATAATATTGTAAATGAGATCTGAATAATTATAAGCTTGGAAGTAACTATAATCAATTACAGTTATTTTCTAAAACACCCTCAATAATGGCTTCAATAAAGAATATAATTTAATTAAAGTTGATCTTGGAATGTTTATTTCATTTTAATTCGTATTCATTCATGAGTTTTGTAATTACGCAATAAAAGACTTTGTTTCAGGTTTTGATAATGTAGTGATTGTCGAACAAACTGGAGAATAAATGCCTTAATTTTTCTTTTTCTGACATATAAAATAAATTAAGACCAACAGATTGGGAAACGAAACTAATCCAAAAATTTTGGAGGCGTTTTGTTAAGTTATATTATTTTAAAGTGAGTTTCAATATGATGTTTTTTGTGTTAAACATTCATCTCATTGTTCTACTTTGAAAACTTGTATTTATAGAACACTACACAATTTAACTAGTACAAAATTAACTAAACTACTAAAAGGATATATAGAGAGTAAACACTTATTGTTTGCTCGTTAGCATTTAATAAAAATTATGTTTAATTAACTGTAATTAAAATGTTTAGGTTTCAAAGAAATATTTTTAACTCTTGTCGACATCAAAGTATTCCATAAACACCAAGCAAACCCTGTATTCTCAAGCTTTTACAAAATTAAAGGGTGTTTTGATTAAAGGTATAAGACAAAAGCACAAGAATACATATAAATTGAAATTTTGCAGCTCTTGATAAAAAAAAGCTACATGTATGACAATTAAAATATAAAGGTTCAATGTTTTTTCCTTTGGTTATTTACCACATCATTTCAAACAATGCATTGCCTGAGGAATTTTGGATTATTTTTCATTGCTTCAGATTCAACACCTTTATATATTTTCTTTTGAGTTGCCGAATCAGGCATTCTGTATTCTTAAATCTTTTTCATTCCTTTCTAAATTTTATCTGAAATGGTGGCAAGAGATATTGTGATTTTAATGTTGTATTTAGAATACAACTTTTGAAGATTTTTTATAAAATATTGTTAATAACTGAAAGAAAATCTCATTTTTTGAATGAGAGAATAGTTTCTATGGCTTATTTTTAACTCAATTTAAAATTAAATCCAATGAAAGAAAATCGCACTGTTTGAATGAGATAATAGTTTCTACCACTCTTTTTTAACATGAATTAAAATTAAATTCAATCTTAATCAATTTGTTCAGCACAAAGGGTTCCTAATATCGTATCGGTATTGATGGAGAAAACAGTCGAAAATAACAATAAATTCTTGATTATTTGATAGGAAAATTAAAGGATCAAGGTCTAAATTTCTAAAATAGCTTCAGGTATGTAGTGATCGAAAGATACAAAGGAATTGAACATCATTATTTTATTGTGGTTAGATGATGAATTTAAGAGACGTATTTAAATTAACCGATGATGTTCTTGTTGCCCAACCACAGATTAAAATTACAAAATGCCTCCTAAATATGTCTTTACTTTGAAATGAGATTTTGATCAAACCGAATTTTACAAAATGCCGTTTGAATAAATTATGAATACAGTTACGTCGACTTTAGACATTTTGAAGGAAAAGGCAGTGCCACTCGCCTTAAAAGAACATAGTTTGAAAGCTAAATGTGAACATTTTTGCTTAGTAAAATCATCCATGAGCAATTCACTTATAATACTATTAGATTATCTTTTTTTCTTTTTTGAATTTAGATGCTTTGTAACTATTAAATAATATTAGTAAATAATGATAGTTTAGAGGCAAAACTCGATGTTTTTTGCACAGTTTTCTTCTATTTTTTCTCATAATTTGAATTTTGATTTAAGAACTATATAGTGTAATTTTTGTACACCTTTGTGTCATATATTCAATCTGAGCATGTCATTATATTTTTGTACGTACAATTTATGTTCAATAGAAATACAGATTGCAATCCGCGGAAGCTAGCATTTATGATTTTTCAATGTGAATGCAACTGATATTCTGAAGACACTAAAATGCTCTCTAAATTCTATACACATTTCATCAAATTTATTTTGGTACATCTCGAATGAAAGATAATCATATTTAAATTATCCTGTTGTGTTGTCTTTGTATGAAGCAAATATCTAAGATAATGAACAAAATTATTCTTAGAGATTTCACTTTCATTTCGATGTATATGCTATAGATAGATACATGTCTCGTACAGATGAGGTAAGTATAGTCCCAGAGGAAAGACAAAGATAACAGAACTATATATTTCCTTACGATGATTTGACTTTTTCGGCATGCAAGGCTATATATATATTATTACTAGAAAAAAAACATCATTGTGTTTCATAATAGGAGTTATGGGAAAGTTTTAAAATTCAAAAAAGTATATTTTCAACCATTACTCTTTAAATTCATTTTCTTGGAATTTAGGAATATTATAGATAACAGAAGAAGACATTTACCTTATTTCCAGTTCAAATCTTCTTTATTTAAACTCTTTGATTTAATTCTAGTGAATAATTTTTCCTAGCTCAAATACACTTGTAATTTATTACCTCATCAATAAAAAAAATGCGTTTCTTCTCTGACAATTGAAAAAAGTCATTGTGAAAGTAGGAATAAGAATTGATTCAGAATGATAAAAAGAAATGTTTCTCTGGGGTAAAATCTTAGAATGACAAACCAAATCCAAAGATATCACTCAAAATAATGTCAGACTGTTCTTCGATTTAAGTTCAGGAATAGTAGAAAAATAGGGTATAACTGTGTCAACCTAGAGCTCTCGAAGTAAATCTAGAATTGCTGCACAAAATTATTTGAATAAACAGTTTCCTTTAGCACAGCCACACAAGTGAAAATAGTGTAACTTTTAAATATTTATATAAAATATATATTCTCATTTATCTTTTTTTCATTATTTTATATAAAAATTAAATACCTTCAACTATTAGTAGTAAATACATTGAAATTTAATAGATTACTGCAAAATTACAGAAATTCTAAAACTGAAAACAAATATTATACAAACTGAAACAATTTAAAATTGAACTTATAAACAAAAGTAAAAATGATTTAAATCAACAAAACATAAAAGATTTTATAGTATAAATATACTTGGAGCAAATTCTAAATTTTAAATACTGATTAAATTAAGGATAAATATTGTGCAGTTCACTTTGCTTTGTTTAATATTCCGATAAGTGCACATTTGTTAATTGCTCACGAATTTATATCTGGTATATTTATTAGATGACTTTATAAAATACTCTTATTGTAATATTCCCTTATATTTTTTTTCTTAAGACGAATTTACGTTCAAATCTATCTGCAAATAGCAATTATGCAATATACTTTTATAAAAAATCTTTCAACAGGACGATATATTTAAGTATTTACTAAATAAAGGAATAATTTCTGTCAAATAAACTATAACTTGAACTAAATATTAAAAAATTCCTTTTGCTTTTGGATTCCAAAGAAACCTGTTTAACAAAGTCAATATAATTTTATCGTAGTCGAATAGTTAATATGAAAATATTTTAATAAACTTATGCCGATTTTACAATGGTTTGGCACAGTATGGTGAAAACATGGTTCTTAAGCCAGGAAAATTCAAACAATCCAATCCTGTCAATTTTAATTTTATGTTTCATCGAATACTTTCTTTTTTAAATTCTTAACTCAAATTTAATATTTTAATTGATGTATAATGTTTCTGAAAGCCTCTATTACGTGGGTCTTAATATTTTAATATCTGTAAAGCTACTAAAACAGCTCAAGAAATTAAAAGTATTATTCACAAACCCTTAAATAACATTTGCTTCACCTCATCGTAGCTTCAACTCAACCAATATTTTAATACTTGTACATGAAGCTAAAAAGTTCACTAGTTTCACTTTTTCACAAACAAACAATAAAACTTGCATCGCATCTTTTTCCACGCTCCAAGAAATTGACTGCTTAGAAAAATAAATCAACATAGAAAAAGAATCTCGAACCATCTATAGAGCATCTAGACAGCAAACTAAGCCAAGAAAAATCAGAAAAACCGAGTCGTATAATCGAAGTGTCCAAAATTCTGATCAATAGGCCAGGAATCATGTTATGTCCACAGATATTTCATTCGGAGCACGAACTTCTATAAATGAATCATTTGATTTGCAGCAAATACCTCTATCCCTATTCTTAGGTGCCAACGGTGTGTTGGAAGTTCATTTTTTCTTTCATATATATTTCTGCTTCTATAAATGGTGCAAGACCTTTCCAAATCCCCATGAGCATTTAACCGAATAGAATGAGTGATCTGCTTGAAGGAAAGGGTGGTTTGAAGGAACAAATCATGGCTTCTTGGACAGCCTGGAGAATTTAGAAAGTTGAATTGTCTTCTGGGTTAAACATGCATCAACGAAATCCCCAGCTAGTTTTTCACTCTCTGGTGATCCCTTTTCAGAACGTCTATTTTTAAAGGAATATTATAATCAATCGAGGCTATTGAAAATATTCAATTCAAATGCAAGATTACAATTAAATAAATTGTTATATCTGCCATTTTTTAAACTTTTATTTCCTTGTATTTATTTATTTCGTATTTTTTAAATATTTTTATAAAGTGTCTTAATAGTTTACACTCTTCTAATAATAAAGAAACGGATTTGCTTACAAATAATTTTAGAAATTAATGTGATTTTTGTACTTTGAAATCCTGCCGTATGACATTTTCAGTGAAACAACGAAGCAAATTTGAAAAGTTTCGGTTATCACCAGGTATAGTGCCATATCTATATCGTGTTGTGCAGCACTTTGAATGACGTATAATATTGTAAAGACAACGCAGCAATATTATTTAGAATTTTATATTAATAAGGATTTTTGCTTTTGTTTTCAAATGTCGATTTTCAATTAGATAACTCGTATTATAAAATTCAAGGTGCGGCACAGAAATTCGGACAAAGTTATAACATCATAGAATTAAAGTTAACTCGTTTCTTTTTCTTTTTCTTTCCGTTCGTGTCACTTTGTCTACGACTTCAATTATAACATATTTTATACTGCATCTTTAAGTTTATGTGCTGATTCTTGGTCTTTGTCCAATGCGAAGCAGCTTTTTTTCTATGTTAAAGATGAAAAAAGAACAGTGTGAAGTCATTCCTTTGCTCAGCAAAGAATCTCTGGTACAATCTATCATCTCAAAGATGATGGCATTGATACTCGCTTTGAACATCAATGCAATCATCTTTAAATGATATCAAGAGAAGTTTAAAGAAATATTTAATTTAATTTTAGTTCCAAAGAATAGAAAAGGAAAATATTCTAACCATTAAATAAAATACAATTTTAAGATACCATTAAAAATATAGTTATTTACGACAACCACGATACAAATTAATACATTTCAATACAATACGTTAATAATTTTAGAGTATCTACTGATTTATTGCACATTAGCATGCATAAATGTACCTAATTATAAATTGCGAAACAGGCCTTCATTTTGTGCAAGCACATAATTAAGTTACTAGATGTCGATATATTTAATGCCTGATTTAAATTATTTTTTAACTACTTTAACATCCTTTATTCACTTTATCATTATTTAACATATTACAAGTTCAAGGAAGAATCTTTAAAATATTCATTTCCTAACATCTTTGTTTCTAGATTCTAAAGAGCACCGGATAGGAATGTAAACAGGAGAACTGAGTATCTTTAGCTGCAGATCCCCTAGATATTTCCATTTATCCTATATCATAAATCTAAAATTCGATAGGATAAATAGTTAAAAGCGCTTAATTGAAGATATCGAAGAATAAGGAATCGATTTTCACAGTTATTCATTAAATTGATCAAATGGAAGAGGTTAAAGTTAATAGCAAAATAGAATTGAACGTGTTAGTGAAATCGCGGATGTTTTATTCAATGAATGGTGCCAGAATTAAATACCCAACAAAATGCATCTCTCACGATGATTTGAGATTCTGTACGCAGCAATGGTAACGATATTTTAGGCAATATTTATAAAACAAAAACAATTAATTACGATAATGTCATCATTTGCATTTCTCTTCACAAACTGACTCTAATCATTAGAGAATGATTCACAAGATGAAAGTTTTATTCACTCTCATATTGTTTCAAAATACACGAATGAATAAATTGTTCCAAATGAAGGTTGGAAAGTGGAATTTGTTCCAAATGAGTCAGAAGGTGGACAAATTTTCTGGAATCCATCGATCAATTTAAAATTGGACAGATGGGATCAAAGGAATTAATTTTAGATACTGCAATAGCTTGGTGAAATTACGAAGGGAAATGAAGTATGGCTGAAATGGGATTTTATAGCTAGTAATCATATTCTGTTTCTCAACGTATTGATTGTTTGCTTAACCTGACAGGCATTTGCAGAGTATGGAAATCAGACTTAGAGTAATCCTTCAGTTTGCGTTTTATTTTTTTAACAGATCTGAAAGTGATATAAAATTGAAATTGTTTAAACGTATACCCTGTAACCTCCAACTTTAATTTGGAATTACCATCAGATTTATAATACCTGTTTAAGATTAAAAATGTATTTCATTTTTGAATGACTTGATATTTTAAAAGTTAGGACTTAAATTCGTATTACACATACACTTTAAAAGGACTGAAAAATACTATTGTATATAATCATTCATTAGCTAAATTCATTGTGAAACGGAAAATAATTGGTTTTATGAAAAATAACGGTCATTTACCATTAATATATAATTATTAACATCTGTTTGAAAGATTATTTTTTATTTATTTTTGGAAACGCTGCAAAAGCAAAAATTATGAATCTAAAAACTTGAAAAGAAAAGAAAATATTGTGATGTATTATAACCAACAATTTGCCCATTTTCTTAATATGAAATACTTCAGCAAGAATATACCCAAAGACATGATTCACAAATAAGTTCTAATCGTTATCTATTAATGAATTACTTAAATGAAATCTTAAAAATCTGTCATTGTACTGATTAAGAATTAATAAAAAATTTTATGAAATTCCTAAAATTATGGGACATTTAATAAATTTGTTTGCATTCAGATTTCTTATTGATATATGCATACATTTAATTAAGTCCCATTTTTTTTAAATGATGATGTTGATAGAAAAAGGATGAAATATGAACCGTCTCTCAGTAGACACCCTTCTTATTTTTATCGATTATTTGAAGACATGTTTTCATATAAACTATATTAAAAATTTTAAAGATAACATTTAAACTAATAACTTTCAATTGACTTTATGCTTTTATTTCATAATAGCTTTTTGTTGGTATTAGAATTAAGAATTATTATATATATTTTAACAATCATTTTAAAGGAAGGAAAAATTGAAAATAGCTGATAAAAAAGGATTTAAAATATTTCTTTTAAAATCTGTATATCTCTTTACTTCAAAACTTTGAATATTTTAGAGTTGATGCAAATAAGAATTATTCCATTTCTAGTTGTAAATTCGGTTCACAAATAATCACATTTGTGTTAATGATTATAAAACAGGCAGAACTACCTTAAATGCTTTACATTTATTGTAATATACTAAATTGAAATTTACGTGTATCTGAAGATGACAAATTTCTGGCTGTACACTAGTTTCTTAAAAAAAATTACAATCAGTTCAGAATATTCCATCTATAGAAGATAATATTGCTAAGGAATATTTTTATTTAAAAAAATATGTAATATGCGATAATAATATAGTAAATTAGATGCTAATTTTTATTAAATGGTGAATATGGAAGGTGTAGCAACTGATGCTCATATCAGTCAAAACAGAAATAAAAAGTACATTTTTAAATTTTTTTAATTAATTAATTTTTAGGCGTTTATTTTAATTAGTTTTAATTATTGTCCCACAAGTCTGTATAAGAATTATGTTTTCAATAGCTATTTAAAGTATTTTGTGTCGAAAGGGTCAATGGAAACAATTGCTGCATCAGAGTAGCAATGCCAAATAAAATAAAAAAATAAACATATTTATTCATAAAAAATAAAAGTATGTATTTAATTGTAAAACATGTCAGGAACATTTTTCATTATTTTTTATTGCTTATACTATTTTTCTGGAATATTTGGTTTTGAAGAACAATTGAATACATTCACTCCAGATTAAAATATAAATTAGCAGACAGTAAAAACAAATAATTATTTTCTTAATTCTATGAATGTATCTGTAATTAAAAATGAAACAGAATAAGCAGTATTCTTTTTTGATAATAAACAACTCTTCCCTCCCGAAAAAAAAGAAGAAATACAGCAACCCTGTGCCCTATCCATTCCCTTACTTCTCAACTCATCACACAATACCATCGTTCAATATCTGTGTCACAAAAGATTGCACCCAATGATATAAAGATAAAAAAGGAAAACAAGAAAGAAATTCTTTATATAAAACAGAAATCGTTTTCTTTTCCCCATGCATTGTCGACACGCGAAAGTTATAAATTTTTAAGAAATCTTTTTGCTTTCGATTCATTTACAAGAACACCGACTTGTATATATTCATATGATGAAGGATTGATATCTCCCCAACGGCACAATGGGGAAAGAGACAATATTTGAAGTCATCAAGCCGAAGAACTTTCGGTACGTCGAGCCTTTTTTACAAGATGTTGAAAATGATGATAAATTGAACTTTGTCCTTCGGGATATCAAATATGAGACAATAAACTGGCATGATGTTGGTAGAAATTGGTGAAAGATATATTTTTTTTCTCAAATGAAATGAAATAAAAATATTTTTTCTTGCATGATTGATGTCAGTCGTGTAGCTTTATTATTTTTATTTCAAAAATGGAAAGTATATTTACTTTTTTATTATTTTACAATGAAATTTCAACTGAATTTTTTTTATTTTCCATGGTTTGTTTCATATCCGTAAAAACATCAGCCAATTATTTATCCTGTTCAAATCCCTAGAGCAGGATTATTGCTGAATATACAATAAAATAATTTCTACTTTTGAAGAGACAAATACTGTTCAGATGAACTAAGTTCAATAACATTTATCTATGATATCTATGCCAGATGTTTATTACTTTACAATGAAATTCCAACTGATTTTTTTTACCGACTTACCATATTCGAAAAGACGCCAATCATTTATTCACCCTATTAAATTTCTTGGAGCAGGACTATTGGTAAATATACAGTAAGATAATTTCTACTTCTCAAGAGACTGATAATGTTGAGACGAAATAAATTCAATAAAATTTATTTACTAATATCTATGCCAGATGTTTTTCCTTAATTTAGTCAAAACTTACAAGTTTATTAATTTAAATTTAGCATCAATATCCAGGACAGATTTTATTTTTTAAATTATTTATATATGCATGGTTATTTACAACATCTTTGGTTTCCTTTAAATCGAAATGTGACAAATTCTATATAGAATGGATAAAGAATATCAATAGAGCGCTATATGTTTATGTAGCATTAAGAAAACCACAAAATATCTACAAATTTTAGTTATGCAGTTATGTTTTAATAAGAATAATTTTAATTTATTGGCGTTTTTAAACCACAGAGTATATATGATGCAAATCTCTTAGAATTACTAGCAAATATTTTTGCCTTAATTTCTGCTGTTGATGGTAGTCTATGAGAAATTACCGATTTTTGACGATGCATGATATGAATTTTGTAAAGCGTGCTTAAAATTTATGAATTCATGAACAGCATAAAACACTCTTGGGATTTTTAAAACTGTAGAGCTTGAATAAAGCATTTTCCTTAAAGCCTGTCATTCCACCTCTGTTATTTCTAACCGTTTCTTGACATAGGAAGAACCATTTTCTAAAATTTAATAGGTTTAATTCCTTGGTTTTGGTTGAATATTTTCAATATTCTGGTAGTGATTTATACTTGTTTAGCTATTTCCTATTATCTCCTAACTTATCTACCAAAAAATTTAAATCATCCTGAAAAAATAATATTTGAAATCTAAAAGCAATTTTATGGTTCGTTTATGGCTTTCAGGAAAACGAACAACATGCGAATATTTATGTTCCCGGACTACACAGGCTCAATTGCATACACAATCATGACGTCTGAGTGAAGACTTATACCCAATTCTTGTTTTTCTAAGAGATTGAAACAACAAAGCGGGCTAAAATTTTTTTTCAGTTTATGGATATGATCTTGAGAATGGAACGCAAATAAACGAAAGCTAGATTTTATTCCAGACGCCTGGTTTTGAATACGGTTCGCCTCACATCAAAAATTTCGAAATTTAATGCGAATAAAGAGTTTCTAAATCCCGTTTCAGAATTCTTCGATTGGAATTATAGCGTTGAGGAAACTAAAAATGTCAATAAAAATAATTTTATTTACTTCGACTAATTCATTTTGAAGCATCGAACAAAAATATTTTACATTTATTCGGAGAATAATATTAGTTATATGAATCATATGGAGTTATATTCTACAGTAATTATATGAAGTTATATTCTACATTGCCGATTCACAATAACTAAGATTATTATTAGGTATATACTTTTGTGATTGTATATTCATATATTTTATTCTTTAAACTGAAATTTTCTTCTCAGCAGTCTATCCATTTGCATACAAATTTCAATCACAATATAACGAATTTTCATCGCTTCATTGATTCATTGATTTCTTCATTTATTTAGTTATTGATATTTTAAGCATTTACACACAGAAAAAAATTAAATAATTAATTTTAAGTTTCGAAAACAAGAAAATTATTTTATTAATAAAACTTAATATTGAATTTCTTAATATTCTGTAAGTATCTTTTGCAATATCGAAATTCAAAATGATGCATCTTCTAGAACGGTGCCTGAAAAGCTTTATATAGGTACAAAATATTTAATACTCCTAATGTGAAGTTTAATCTTTTTGCGGACGAATTAAAAAAAATAAATTTTTGGCAAATAATCCTTTACATGCCAAATCTTACATCAGTGTAGATTCTTACATATATCTTTATTTTTAGAACATGTTTGATCAAAATTGGTAGTGAAAATCCTTTTTATCTGTATTATTGTTTAACTCAGTAAAAACTATTAACTTACACTGCATTATTTTTTATCATTAAGTATCAACAGCTATGCAAAATTTTGAATGCAAAGAAATATTTTCTTAGCGTAAAATACATAGAAAAAATTATACATAAATATAATTAATTTAATATATAATGTAGGATTTTTTTACATAATTCGATATTTTTTCTTGGAAAATGAACTATACTGTTTCATAAGAGTATTAAATTTATAAAGATATATAAATTTCTTTCTTATCATTTGAATTTTAACATAAAAATTTCAAGTTATCTTAGGATAATAGTAGTTTAGCTATAAAACAGGAGGTTAATCAAGATAGCGTTTTATACTTAATAATGTTTACTGAATGGGTAAAAACTAATATGATGAATATCATTTTAGTTTTTTAGTTGTAATGAGAAACATCATTTTTCCTGAAAAACAAATATCTAGTTAAGCTATGCAATATAAGATTATGTTTATTTTGCAAGTACATTCGTAATTCCTCAAAAATTGAAAAAAAAAGCTGAAATTAAATGTTGGAACCTTTCTTGAGCAAATAATGGACATTTAAGCCACTACCAAGTAGTTTGATAAGAATTCTGGAGACATTACGCGAATTTATCCTTAAAACGTGCTCTACATAGACTGCATCTGAATGTAATACGTGCTGATAAAAAATGTGTTCGATAACACTAAAAAACATGCGTGAGGTCATTTCTACCCATAATTTCATTTTGTTACTTGAAATTTCTAAAAATTGCATTTGCTGTTTCCCATAACTTTTGAGTGCTTTAAAAATATTGAAAAATATCAAGATTTTAATTGTTTACTGGGTAGGGGTGGGGTGAAATGTGCCACCAGTGCTTCTTATATTCATTTCAAATTTTGGCAATAACATGAAATTTAAACTATGCTTAATTCATGGACATTTTAATCATTTAATAACTTCTAAGAATAAGCTAATAATTTTTACGCATAAAAGGTTTTATATGAACGAAATTGAAACCATTGAAGGATGAAGAATCATTTACATAAATAGAGACATAATTGAACTATTTTTTATTTCGATTTTATTTGAATCTGAGAATTTTATTACGTAGATAAAAAATGCTTAAATATGAAGGACAGCTTTTTTAGAGAAATCAATAAAATATTGAGGAATATACTATTAGTATACTTGTGTTAATATTCCAGAAATGTGATCTATTATTTATACATTAGTCAAACCACTAGAAAAACTGGGATTTCTATCTTTATTATCTATCTAAAACTGGGATTTCTATCTTTATTATCTATCTAAAA
>JAPMOQ010042969.1:1097532-1145359 GCA_026543055.1 Argiope trifasciata
ATTATCTATCTAAAACTGGGATTTCTATCTTTATTATCTATCTAAAATTAGGATTTCTATTCTATTTTTTTTCTATTTAATTTATTATGACTAAATAATAATAATGTTGCAAATATATAGAATATATTATATCTTCAGGCATGTGCAGGTGCAGGTATGTGCAGGTTTTCTTTTCTGTTTTATTATTATCAAATGTTTTTGTTTTGCTTTGTTTTTTTATAATTCTTTAAGCTTTGACTTAAAAAAGTCGAATTGCAGAATTAAAAACTAGAAGTGAAAAGAAAATCACAATATTTTGATATTTTTATCGATAGTGCTAAATAAAATAGCTTTTAAATGTTCTGAGAATAAGTCTGAGAACCATAACTTTAAAAAACTTTCTGGAATATTTAAATGGAACGGAAAAGTTTCAATGCATATGATATTAAGACAGGAGATGAAAGAATTATTTGCATGGTAAAATTTGAAAACATTGATATCTCAGAAATTGAGAGTCGTAGAATTCCTAAAAACTCTATTCACTAAAATATCTGCCAAAGACACAGTTATCAAGCTTCTGAAATAATATTTTGCTATAATTCTTGTTGGAGCGTTTTCAAGAATCATCCAACTGTTTCGCTTGTTCTTTACAATATAGTAACATTAATTCTGATTGAAAAAAAAAAAAACATTAGTGTTTTACCCATTTCACTCCTACATACCACAATAAACGTTAAATTATAATTTTTCCACTTTAAACCAGTAATGAAAACTCACATTAAAATATGCTCCAATTCATATTCATCTATATTACTTTATAATAAATCATACCTTTCATTCTGTAAAACCAGCGGGTAACCGAGCTCCGCTCGGAGAAAACAGGTATCGAAGCTAACTCGAAGATTTAAATTTTCAATTGTGATTTATAAAAACAATACATGCCATAAGAAAATTTGTGAAACAATTGGTGAAAAGATAACCGGTTAAAGTGCTCCATTGTAAACTATTCTAAACAAAGTTAGAGTTTGGAAAGGGAACTATTCTATACAAAGGTAAAGTAAAGATGAAGATTGAAGTGTGTTGAAGTTCAATATTTTTGACAAATTTATTTAGAAAAACCAAACATATATACATGCATAAGAAACATATTATAAACGTATAACAGCATAAACATAAAACTTTATTAGTTCGCCATATTGGCTATAGATGGCAGCACGTTACCGCTTGAAAATTTAAGTAGCCATTATGGCGAACTAATAAAGTTTAATAATATCCTATCTGTAACTCCAAACTGCTCGACCGTAGCGTTTCAAAACCGGCGCCAATCGATTCCTCGTGGCCAAAAACCCCAGACCCCCAAGTTTACCGGAGTTTATTAATTCTGGGGCGATTTTCGACTTGGCAACAATTCCTCGTATTATAGTATTAGATAATGTTTCTCTTCTAACAATAATGTTCATTTTTCTAGTTGTTAGTCCATTTTATTTTTCTATTTCAAAAGTCATAATCAGGAAATTCTGGAGAAGATCTCATGTTCTTTTATAACTCGGATAATGAGTGATAACATTTTATCTAACAGACGAGATAATTTACAATACAAATTCCGCAAATCATTTGAATTAATTAAGGGCTATAAATGAGAGTCTAGTTTAAATTTCTTGATTATATGAGAATAAAATAAGAAAGTGTTGCTATTGGCGATAGCTAGGCCTGAAATCGGACCTTATGGTTGGTAGCCAGATAACATTACCTCGAGACTAAATTGACCACTCATTCTTGAGGATGTGACCGACAGGGCGCCAAAAGTCTAACTCTGTCAGGATAGACTATTAAAATCCATAAATCATGCCAATTTAGTTAAAAATACATTTAATGACATTAAAGGACATGATTTACAAGGGGACAAAACTATTGAGGACAATAACATTTAACATATATGCATAAAAATAATACTCGGGGATTACATCATGCTTTACGTTCGCTTCCAAGACATGGAATGATTGTTCATCGTAACGACCGATAGAGGGCCGAGGAACAGTTACTGTTACAAGGATGTAATCTGGGTTTATAAAGTTGCAACTACAATACGTTAAGTCACCACTAAAATAAAATTAATTTGTAAATTTATGGAAAAAAATGCATAAATGCATACATTTTTATCCATAACTTCTTTGCATCCATATTTCTTTTCTTTGATTTGGATTCACTTCATTCATCATTATATAATTTACTTAGAAAAAAAAAAAAAAACAGGATAGCTATATTAATATATTCTGTACAGTGTTAACTGTTTTTGGTTTAATTCCATTAAATTTACTACGTATTTTGCTGTTTTTCAAAATATATTGTATTTTCAAATAATTTTGTTGTATTTATTGTACTTTTTATTATGATTGACTATACATTTAAAAGGCATTGTTTTAAATAGTTTTTAAAAAATTTGACTTTTCCGAAAATTGTCCTTTTAAAGTAGTTGGTTACCTTAAGTAATTGTATTAACAATGAATATCAGAAAATACAAAAGAACAGTTACAAAACAGCGATAACAATTTATTAACAATTGAGGTTTAATTAAGGTAAAAACAAAATTAAGGTTTTCATTTTCAAAGTTCATTTCTTCATTTGGGTTGCCGAGTTCGTCAATCAAGTTTGCTTTCATCCGGGTTATTTTAATGGAAAATAACTTTGAAAATAAATATAACGCTGACTAAGACCTCATTAGTTTGCCAGTTAGATATTGTTGGAATTTCTTAAAATATTTTTACTATTGAACATGTTGATTAGAATTTGTGCTGCGATTTTGAAATGGTGCAATTTTAGTATCACTAGTCAGAAAAACCTGACCTTATTTCAAGTAATGAGACTTTGTTAGTTTAGTGTTTCAGAAAAAGTTGAAAAAACATTAAATATTTGAATCAATGTTGTAAATGTTTGAAAGCTCCCTTAAAGAATTTCGTCTTATTATATCATGAAAAATATTGTTGTTTTCATGTATACTATTGCCATTTTCTATCAGACAATTGTTTCCTCTGGCAAATAACATTTCTATGGCTTCGCAAGGTCATCTGAGACTTTCCTTTCTATATCTATTTCTTTTGTGAATTTCTTTTATGATAACAATCTAACCGTCAGCATTTTATTTGAAGTAACTACTTTCTTCACCAAATAAAATCCTATTTTTATACAATGTATTCAGCTGAATGTCGGCGTATTCTGACAAGGATACCTAACTTTTGTGTAATTTAAAATTATAAAAATAACTTTAATAATTCTATATATTTAAAAATATATTAAAAATAACTTTACATTTAATTGAAAAATTAAATTTCAGCCAATTTATATTTAAAAAATATTAATTATAATCATCTGTATTAAGTTTTGATTTGTTACTTTTTAATATTAATTTTTTTTTAAATATAATGCACCATTACGATAATGAACATAGAGCATTTCCTACCATTTTATTAATTTTATAAAAATTTTCATATCCCATAAAGGAAAACAAAAAGTTTTGGATAAAACTTTTGCTATTAAACTTCGTTTTGAAGGAAAAAAGAAGTAAAACACTTTTCAAACTTCATTTCAAAAATAAATACATTTAACCATAACTTTAAACAGTCTATTTACACTGCAGACAAAATGACAAAAACAGCCAAAAGAAACCGTCAAATGTAACGCTGGAGTCAAGTTAATTAACCATTCGACCTTGACACGCCTGCCTATCAGGAATAAGATCCACAGAGAATAAACGTTATGAAAAAAAAAAAAGTGAATGCATAAAGGTCTCTCAGTTTCAGTTTGAAACAAGGTTAAAAGGACATTTCATGAATTCAAAGCTTTAAAAAAAAGTAAAAGAAAAGAAAGGAAGTCTAGTTATGGTCTGGGTATTTCAAATAACCAGAAACTAAAATTTTATTTTTATAAAAGAGGCTTATACGGAAATATATAGAGGTGCATAATATTATTTTAAATTTTAATTTAATTCCTAAATATTTTAACAGCTTTTATTTAGTCAAATACTAATTTCATTTTAAAATGTATTCTTCTTCCTAAACCAATTTTATCATTAGTATTTAATTAATTCAACACGTTCTCTGTATATATATGTTTATCAGCTCTTTCTCATACTCCAAGGAAACGGATAAATATCCTTAATATTTGCAACATTCTGTTAACGGGGCTTAAATTTCCTTTCCCAAGACTACAAGTGTCAAAGAAATGCCCATCAGAATTTCATAGTAAAAGCCACTAAAAGGTAGATTTTGATTATGTTAATCTTTTGCTCTTATTTCGTGATTTCGAGAAAAGTATTTCTTACCACTTATTCTTTGAACATGAATTATGCCTCCCGAGAATGAATGAATCGATTTTTTAAATATTTTTTTATTTGGTAAAGTAAATGCTAAAATGTGTTTGTATATACATATTTCAATATTGTTCATCTATTTAATTAAAAATAAAATCACCTTTTTCCATGGATAAAAATTTTAATGAAGCATTTCATTTCGTATTCCTATTGATTCCATGATACATTAAGAAATTAATTAATTTATGCATTTAAGCCTTTTTTCCTGGCTCACATCTTTTTATACCATTTAATATAACTTTATTATTGCTTTTGGTGTTATGTTATTTATTTAAGTTAATTATTTCCTCTTTAGGAAATAATTAACAGATCATCTTAACTAAGCTAATGATGTCTTAAATATGATGAATTACTTCCATAAGAATTAAATGATTTTTGCATTTCTTATATTTTATAATTATTAGGTCCACTGCATTTAAAAAATAAAATTCATGAAGATATTGGTTTGAAATACTCATGAATTGGGTCAATAATTTCAAATTATTCATTAAATAATTATTGGCATAAGCTGCGTTAATACTTTAAGCTGATTACAATAATTTGTTACCTTTCATATATTTAATTTAAATACAAATTTGGAAATTATAATATTTTTTAAAATCTTACTTATATTGATTTTTAAAAAGAAAGAGATGCTGTATTCCAAAGAGTACATTTTCTTTACAAAAAATATGCAATTCGAAAAGCAAAAAGGGTCACATTATTATGGTATATATGAAGATTTTTTATACTTTCATAAATTCTGCCTTATCAGTTTCTTTCTAAACATCAAGTAAAACATATGATCAATAATTGATAAAGCATCTTAAGGACAAAATCGAATAAGCCTATACACATTCCTTAATCAATGCTATACATTTATCAATATATTATCAACTTTTTGTGTCTCTTATATTAACAACTTATTGTGAATTTCATAGATGCATGAATTAAATTTTAGTAGCAATTTTAAGCAAAAAATAGGATAAAATTTAAAGGTCTCTAGCTAAATCAATCTTTTATCTTAAAGATATTTTTAATATTTATGAGAAAAAAATTGAAACGAAACCATGTGCAAAGAAGAATGACGCTCGTATTTTTGCTTACTTAGAATTTTCTTCTTTGCTCATCTTCTATCATTTTTTTATCAACTTATCCTTCATTCGCCCCTCCCTCTTCCCAGATTCCTAGTAGGGTCACAATATGTTGTATTTTGCTTTGTAATGTAACAAAGAAAATCGAGTTATAAAAATCGAGTATATATATCGATTTATATCGAAATATAAAATTTCGTTGGAACAACTCTTTTGTTTAATTACTTGAACTGATTACGGAAATGGATAACAAGCTTCCATTTGAGGATATTTATCCAAAATTTGACAGAAACTACATTTTTTGTCACAATTCAGCTTGCCAAATTTCATCAGCCTAGCTTTATTTTGTTCCTGAAAGGACTGATAATGTAAAAAATAGACATGCACAGTTCGAAAAAGAAGTTTTGGGGACCTTAACGCATTTTGAAAAGGGCGGGATGCTGTCAACATCTCGAAATAAGTACTTATACACTTCGCATAACAGAAGAAAAAAAATCAAGAAATAATAAAGTAAAAAAGAATATAATTTCATACAAATGCATTTATATGTATAGAGGCACAAAGATATCGTACGGTTATTTATTTCAATGATAAAAAAATAAATATTTTTCATTCTAGACAAAATATTGTTGTGAGACTAAAAACTCTCAACAAGAAAAGAAACACCAGCTGATGCTTTCAGCTTAAGGTATTCAACTGATGAAAAACAGTCCCACTGCAAGAAGAAAGGCAGCGAGATTTGGTGCTATTCCTTTTGTTAGATGCCTAAAGGATGATAAAATAACGAATTTCAATGGAATGTGACAGTAAATCGGAATGAGGTTAGCCGAAATCTGTGAAGAATATTTTTCTTTATTTGGAATAAATTACCAAATGGATTGCTTATTTCTACATTGATGGAATTTATATATATTTTTAGACTTTGGAAGTATTTTTATCCAAAGTTTTGGAAGAATTTCAAATACCATCAAGGTGTGGTGTTTAAACAAAAACGATTGATAGTGTCTGCAAAATAAGCTTCATTTCGATAAATGTTGCTCTAATTAACTGATTTCAGAAAAGGCTTATATTTCTATATAAATATTATTTAATTTTTTAATGTTTGAAGGTATATTTTTTAAAACAGTAAGTGACAGAGTATAGGGGTATTGTTACTTCCCCGTGATTAAGTCGTTCCGAGTTCAAATCCCTGTTTGGACATGGCTGTTTTTCTTCTGTGATCTGTCTGTGAGGTGCTTGAATGTTCCCCCATGTAAAAAGGGGCTGTGCAAGTGAAAGTGGCACTTAAGGTAGCTAATTCGCACTCTTGTCCTTCATTGGCGCTATAGAAAAAAACAAGAAACCATCAATCACAGACAGATAACTGATAGTGGACTTTTAAAGTGCCATAAGTTCCAACGCTTAAGAGTACACTGACATTCCATATATTTGATGAATTTAATAGCTAACAATGCAAGCTCTCATTCAAATGCCAAATTTTACTTTTTTAATAGATTTATTTTAAATGATTTAAAATCATTTCGTAATTTACTTCATCTGATTACAATATCGTATTGTATAAATTATAATAAAAGTTCTAATAATTTCCTTTCCAAAACGTGAAAAAAACTTCAATCGTAAAGTATTATCTATTATTTTACTCATGAGAAGCCACTGTAGCGCGTTTAATTTCGTATCTATCTTTAAATTTATATTTTAGTTAGAATTAAGAAAGTGAGTTTGAAAGTCAAAAAAGAAAAGTTGCTTTTAAATTTTTTAAAAAAAAGTGAAAATAGCCACCAGACAACTTTCTATCCGAAGAAGTTGATATAAGAGATTCTGAGTTTATTTAATTTATCATCCATCTTTCATTTGCGGACTTTCCATCGAGTGTCTATGTCGATTTTTATGATGTATAAATAAACAGAGGATTACTATAAACAGAGGATATTATTTTTACTCAATTAAGATGCCATTAAAGTTTATTGTAGTTTCATTCGATTGTTTATGAATGTATAAGTGCTTAATAAACTCCTTATAATGTAAAGGAAAAGAATTTTAGCGATAACCAGATTTTGCATTTTGCCAAAGTTTGGCATTGAGGTTCGACTCTAAATCTTGATAGAAACACTGTTATTTTCTAAGATATTTCTTACTGTTTTGAAACATGCACCTATTTCAGGTGTAGACTGTTCAAAACGCGAATTAAATTATGATCCCTTTTATTTACATCATCACTTAACCATCCCTAGCTTCTAAATGGCAAAACGTAGGACATAACAGAACGCCGTCTCATACCCAAGTATCCGTGACCATTTTGGTCACTGGAAAGTTCCGAGGTCATGATAGCGAAAAACAGAATTTTCATTGTGTTTCACAATCTACATGGGATTTTCTCTCAATTTTTTGCTATATTAAATAAGATTTATCTTGCATTGGCATTAATGTACATTAAAAAAATTAGGTATAATTTTATGCTTTTCTACTTTTATGCAGCTTCCAATTAGAGATGAATAATTTCTTTCTTAATAATTTCTCCTTAAAAATTCGAAATTCATATTTTTGGATTTTATCATTTCCAAATTTCGAGTCAATGAAGAAGAAAAGTAGAAAAATAAAATCTAATTAAAAGGAGTAAAATTTTTACCAATCTTCTTCTTTTGAATTATTTAAAGGAATAAAATCTTCACCAAAAATAACTTCAATACAATTTATACAATTTTTTTTTACATAAGTTAGCATATTCTATTTTTCCTTTTATCTGTACGTGGATAATTATTTATGCATTTGTTAAAAATTTTAATAAAATGTATAATTAAAAATTAATTATTATAATACTACTGTTTTAGTAATCTAATAAGTTTTAAGTTGAAAATATCTAAAATAAATCTTTAAAATCACTGAAAATTCTTAAAATGAGTCAGTCTATAATATTTATTATATCAATTAATTTAGCAGTATCGGATTCAGTTAATCTAATTTTTGATATTTTTAACTAACCAATAAACTTAAGAAATTCATTCTGCACAGAGTTTCAGCATCACAATGCTCAAAATTGTTATCTAAAATTTCTTAAAAATAAAGCTAAATTTGATTAAAGTCTAGACGCATAGTTTTTAATCGTAACTATTTCGTATAAAAGGAAGAAACATTGAAATAAAATCAATTAAATATAAATGATTTTTTTTATACAGTGACAATCTTGGTATGAATTTGAATAGCTAAATGTAATCGATAAACTTATTTTCTTTTACTACAAGGTTTATACTACAATACAATACTATTCATCTTACGTTTGTTAATAAATTGTTGTGAATGTTATCTTGAAAATTTATATTTTTATAGGTTTTCTAAAATGGAAATTACGAAAGGTAAAAAAATTAGAATCAATTAATTTAGAATAAAAACAGAATATAAAAGACAATTATATATACAATATATATATATATATATATATATAGCCTACCTTTTCTTAATTCAACTTCATTGATCCTATTATTCTTAATATAGAGAACTGAGAACAATTTGGTATGAAAAAATAAATTAGAACAATATTTTCAAATCTAGAATTTCTTGAATTCAGCTTTAAAGGCTACGTGATATTCTATACCTCTCAACTCAAACCGCCTGTAGAAGAAAAAGAGCAATGGTTGCTCGCGAATATCGTTATCGTTATTCCTCTTTGGGCACATATTTCTGAGGGGATTTGTGTTTTAATGAAGGTTGGAGTTAAGATTAGATATGTTAAATTCAAGAAAGAAAATGCTAAAGAGTGCTGATTTCTTTCATTTGGAATGTCCTTAGAATGATAAAATATTTTGAAAATCTTTTTTTTTGCGTGTGTGCGTGAATGTTCAGTTTCAAAAAGAGGATTAATCTTGAACTTGTCGTTTTATTTTAGAAAATTTCAACACATTTAGACCGTTATTATCATGATTTTTTTCAATATTTCTTACAATTTAAGTGGAAAAAAATACATTTAATAAGCGTAATGAAAATATGTAGATAAGAATGTAAAGCAGATTCTAGCAATAAAATGATTTTTTTTGTAAATGTTATTATCAAAACATTTTTAAATTTTAATTTTTGATTATTTTTTATGATGTTGAATAAAGGTAACAAATATACAGGTGGTCCTTTAATAATTAAAGCTCATTAAAAATAAATGATACAACACTGTTACACATTAATTTTTCTTAATAACTCTTTATTTAAATGATAGAAAATTCAGAACTTCCTTGTAGAATAAGTACTTAAAATGTTATGCTTTAAATAAATATTCTAATATTTCAGAAATTTTTCACACGTTTTAATTTTTCCAGGTTAGTGAGCATTTCCATTAATCCATAATCGTTTATTTATTAAATTATCACATTTACGAATAATTTACAATTATTTGCATGAGCTGTAAATGAAGAAGTGTCAATATAGCTCACAATGTAGTAGAACATTTACATTCATGTTATCCCATTAATAAGGTGCTGATATTATCGATGTGAAGGTGTATGAAATCAAAATAAAAATGATTGTTAGTAAATAATTTGAAATTGGTTGTATCGTTTCTACTGAACTAAATTATGTTTACGAAAAGGATCGTAGATTAAATTTAAAAAGATCAAAGTTGAAGGAGGTAAAAAATATATCCTAGTGTTTTAAAGGAGTCAATAAAGTATGCAGCCCAAAAATGTTACTGTGTAGAATGGTTGCACGATGAATGAAGGCAAATTAATGTCAGTTGAATTCAGATTTCGGACGCGTCAACTATCCATTCTTCAATATCGCGGTGACATCGCAGAATGCTGATTTCAGTTGCATATCTACTCCGAATAAATGGCACAGTCATCTATGTTTGTTGCGGGACTATCTCCATAACATGTTGCCTGGCAATGTTCGTTGTCATGTTCTACAAGATGTCTTAATGTAAAATCTCTTGGGAAATGTTGGAATACCTTCTATACTCGACATGAGTCCTTGAGACTACGACCTTTTGTCTAAGTTGAAAGGGCACCATCGAGGCATCCAGTTTCCCTATATGCTGTATGTGAGTCCAAATATTAGGGTGCTTTTCCTCTGACATCAATACACAACGCTTAGACAAAGATACTATGGTGTTCTGATATTTGGCAAAATATATAAGACTTTCTTAATGACTATATTGAAAGATTGCAATCAAATTTTACTTTTACGCCCATTAAAAAAATCTGTCCGTTTATGTTGCGATAACTTTATTAACAGTTCCCGTAAATATTTGAATAAAGCTAACGTAAAGACTTTAAAATTTAAGAATAATTAAGATAAAATGTTATTTATAAATTGATGAATAATTTTGAGCTATTTTGCATATTGCTTTTAACACTGCTTAGTAACTACTTTGCCATATTATATATTTAAAACATTTTTAATCACAAAATTATGGAAATTCTTAAGATTTCAGTCATAAACTTGTTCAAATGCTTCATTATTAGTTAGCAAACAATGCTACGATTAAAATGCTATGTTTTTCATGTTTAAGAGAAAGATCTCAAAATGTATAAAAAATATTCATAGCGAATCTAGAAATATCAATGGAAAACGATCTTATAATGAAAATAAAACTATAAACATGAAATATACATAAAAATAATTAATTGTAATGATAAGCTAATATCTTATAAATTCTGAAATAAATTTTGTCAATAAATCAGCAATTTTAGTGAGTTGGAGTTTTAATCGAAAAATATTTTGACAAATGGAATCGTTTTACATTTCCCATCAAAGGCATTCCTAACTTGATAAGTGATTCTTTTTGATGCATAAATTTATTCCCCAGATTCCATTCAGAACCTTTCAACCGGATCGCAAGAACTCGAGCTAGAAGAAAACCCGAACAATAAGGTAATCGATTCCGCGGTTTAGAATCTTCAGCAGGTATTGAACGGGATTCCTTGCAAAGCGATCCGTACCGCTGAAGAAAGCATTTGATCATTTTTAAAATTGAAGGGAAAAAAGAAGTAGATAAGAAGAAAGCAAAAAATAAGCTAGAAGAAGAAAAAGCCGAAAGGATTTTTAAAGAGCCCCAAACTATAAAAGGATTCGGAAATCCAATAAAGGATTTTGTAACACTAGATATCTGTGTTTTCCAGCCTGACAGATGGAATGGAAAAAGTGAACCCTTCAAGCAAATGCTTGCACTCGATGTGCGAAAATTGCTTTTTATGGAGTGTCAATTCTACTAAAGGTGGGAAAAGGAGCGAACGTGTTCCACCCTCCTTCCCTTCATTCGCAAACCCCTTAGAGAAAATTTGCGCGACCGATTTATTGACGAGTTACAAGAGGAATCTTTTGTGTCTTGAAGTGAACTTGTCTGAAGATCCTTCCGATGTTTAGAGTGGTTATTTGAGTCTAGACAAACGTATTTCTAAGGGCAGTATGGAAATACTTCTTAATATAGCTATAAGTGAATCGATGGTAAATATTTCAACAGTATCCATTTAAACATAATACATTGCTTCTGTTATGGAAATAAATAGTAATATCCAAGTGAAATATGTCGGACTCGAATATGAGATAATTGAGTTAAGAACACGGCATAGATCAGCACTGTTTGTCAGGTCTTTGAATAGCTTGTTAGTTGTCGGTGGAATTTCAACATTCTTTAAATACTACTGACATCATGCCTCTTTCTGATTCTTTCTTGAATTACGAATTGTTCTGTTAGTATCTGGAATACAAGCTACTCAATATTATGTTTTACAACTATTTTCTGACATAAGAAAATTTTGATTATCGTGCTTATTGTGTAAAATGTATTGCTTATATTTACTTATAAAAGATAAGTTAAGCATCAGAGCAAATTTCACGGTGCCCTTTTTAGCTGGATTATTATGAGAATAATGGAACAAAGTTTTATTTTTACAACTATTATCTCATACTTATCAAAAAATTAATAAACTTAATTACATATGAATACATAAACATAAATAACAATTAAAGCTTCGCTTTCGGTCTGAAATAATTGTGAAGCTCAGCTAATATTTTATAAATTCTGAAATATATCTTATCAATAAATCAGCAATTTTACTGAGCTGGAGTTTTAATCGAAAAATATTTTGACAAATGGAATCGTTTTACATTTCCCATCAGAGGCATTCCTAACTTGATAAGCAATTCTTTTGATGCATAAATTTGTTCTCCAGGTTCTATTCAGAACCTTTCAACCGGATCGCAGAACTCGAGCTAGAAGAAAACCCGAACAATAAGGTAATCGATTCCGCGGTTTAGAATCCTCAACATGTATTGAACGGGATTCCTGCAAAGCGATCCGTGCCGTCAAAGAAAGAGTTTGATCATTTTTAAAATTGAAGGGAAAAAAGAAGTATAAAAGAGGAAAGCAGAAAATAAGCTAGAAGATAATGCCGAAAGCATTTTTAAAGAGACCCAAACTATAAAAGGATTCGGAAATCCAATAAAGGATTTTGTAACACAAGATATCTGTGTCTTCCAGCCTGACAGATGGAATGGAAAAAGTGAACCCTTCAAGCAAATGCTTGCACTAGGTGTGAGAAAATTGCGTTTTATGGAGTGTCAATTCGACTAAAGGTGGGAAAAGGAGCGAACGTCTTCCACCCTAGCCACCTTCATTCGCCCTTTGAACAAATTTCCCCGTCTGAATTATTGACAACACGAGGAATCTTTTGTGTCTCGAAGTGTACTTGCCTGAAGATCTTTCCGATGTTTAAAATGGTTATTTGAGTCGAGATAAACCGATTTTTCTAGGGGCAGTATGGAAATGCTTCTTAATGCAGCTATAAGTGAATCGATGGTAAATATTTCTGCAGTATCCATTTAAACATAATACATTGCTTTTGTTTGTGGGAATAAAATAACCAAGTGAAAATTGAAGTCTCTGATATGAGGCAATTGAATTCCGAGCACGGCATAAATCAAAGGTTTTTGTCAGGTCTTCGAATAGCTTGTTATTTAACTAAGGAATTTACACATTCTTTGAATACTTTTGAAATCATGCATCTTTCTGATTATTTCGTAAACTGCAAATAGTTCTTAATCAGTAGCAACAATATAAATTACTTAGTATTTAGTTGTATAATTATTTTCTGACATAAGTAAATTTTCATTATTGTACTCACCGAGGGGAATGTATTGTTTAGATTTAATTATAAAATTTAGTCTTTAAACAGTTATTTAATGAATACTCGCTTACTGCTCTATTCTTAACAGGAGTTGTTCGGAGCCCTGTAACATGTTTTGTACTGGATGTAACATAACAAAATTTGGCCTAAATACACATTCTTTGTCACTACTTTAATTTCACCTTATTAGTCAAGCTGTTTTATCAGAGGGTTACAAATACTAGTACTTCTGTTTGTGAATAACGGTGGTTAAAACAGTGATGCATCGGACCGATGGCTATAACTAACTTACGAAGAATGGTTATAAAACATGGTACAACAAACTGAGGATGTAAATGTATCAAGGCGGCACAAGTTGAAGAAGTTTCAACTGTCATTATGGAACAACGATAGCTAATAAGCAAGTTATCAACAGTGAAGATTCAATATCGCAACATTCAGATACCATGTTCTCGATGATGCCGAATATATTGATTGAGATGATGAAATTTTATCCGTATAAGATAACACCTATTAATTGATAAAACTGATCTGAATCAGGCAGCTACTGGCTGTAAAGCGGCTCTGATTTAGTGGTTCTTGATTTAATTTGTATCATTTTTTAAAATTGTATTATTCATAAATGTGTACACAGTACTAGTTGTAAATTTGATTTAGCAGGGTAAATGATTTAAAAATAAAGTTCAAAAATATTTGTTTTGAAGGCAATGATGGCATCCTCTAGCTTAAATGTGTTAATTACCCACTAGCTTAAATCTGTTATTAAATGTATTAATGTTCACTTACACGGCATAGTGCATCAAGGGCATGTTCCTGACTTTCCTACTTAAAAATATAAAATAACGTTACATAGCAGCAAGTCAATGCCTGTATGCTGCTAGCCACTGTTGAAAGCTTCGAACAGCCGAGCAATTATTTGAGGCTGTGGTGGTCTGGTGATAAGTCTAGACATCGGCGCCGGAGGGTTATAGGTTCGAGATCCTATTCTATCGAAGTATATACATGCAAGCGGGTCTGTCCGTTAAACAGTCAGAGCTAACCGCCCTTCCACTGATGTGGTGGGCAGTAGAGAAGAGAGTGCCAGTTCAGGTGTCATGTTCATCATCTGACAGCGAATCAAAATTACAAGGTCCTTTCCAAAATACCCCTAGTATTACATAAAAAAAGGTGGGTTTCATATAGCTAAACTAAACCAAACAGGACAATTATTGGAACATCAAGTTGGTGGTCATTTTCAGCAAAATTTATAGGAACTTACTTTGTAAATTAGTAAGTTCCTATAATAAACTTTTTCATTGGTATTTGGGGTGTTGCTATTAACTGTTTCTATTGGCACTGACATTCTTTGAAACTTTTTTGATAAATCCAAACCGCGTACTTTAATGTGTATAGTGGCAAAATTTTGTTATATTTCGTCCAGTACATAACATTCTACAAGGCACTGAACACTTCCTATTATATTTTGGCACTCTGTTTTGTGATTTCAATGACAACATTCAAATTTATCGAAATGTAAGAGACAATGTATTCCTTGTTATTCTGTGATCTTCTAAATGAGATATATTAGAAGTATTCCAAGGGGAATTAGATGTCATAAACATCGAAATCGTTAATTCAAGTATTCTTACTTTTATCATCTGTTTTTATTCGCAGAACGAGGAAACAGGCTCAGACAATTATATACAAATATTTACATGCATTTCATTTTACTTGCAAGAATTCTTTCTATAGCATACGACCATATCTGGTTTCGTTCTTACAAGCACATCAATCCAAATTTAAACATAAACTGAACTGAAATTTGAACATCGTATACTGGCACGTATTTTTTGAAATGCTGTGAACTACCAAAAACATACACATTCCTTTCGAGCGTAGCAAAATTATCTAAACATTAAAAATTTATGTAATTTTTTAATTTTTTAAAATTATTGTATGTTTAATAAAAAAATAGCATAGTGCATACAAAATGGATATAGTTTACTTAGGTAGCAATAATTAGCAAATATAATTTTATAGTAATTCTTTGCTCTTAAATTTAAATGCCATTTTATTACAATTCCTCTGAGTATCTAGAATTTCAAAATTTTAACACTAAAATTTTTAATACACTAACTTTTCTTATAAAACAATAAACAAATAATGTCTTATATGGGAGATATTAATTTACTGAAAATCGAAAGGTTAAATCTATTGAAAAAAAGATTAATGAAAAGGAGTTCCCCTTAAATAGTGATTGCAACTATTCGACATTGAACTAAGTAATAGTTTGCAGTTTCAGACATCTGCCAGAATCGATCATCTGCACTAACTTCTAAGAAACAAGGCAAAGGAAATATTGCAATTATTTTCTTCCAAAAACCAAAGAAAAATTAATAATTCTTTGTATATCCATAAGAATATGTTTATGTTTATGTTTTATGTTTTTATTTAAAAAGAAGAACTTAGACAGAGCGCTGAAGATTCTAATCCAAATATTTAAAAAATGACATTACATTGAAATATTCAAAATAAATAAAAAATGAAACATGAATCAGGAGAATATGTAAATATTTATTAGGATAATTATCATTAATTGCATGTTTGGATTGTAACCAATGGATAATATAAACTAGATGTAAGAAAAAAACCCAGTAATAATTAAAATTTATGCATAATATGCAGAAATTTTAGTCTAATTTTGAATATACACTACAAAATAATTCGAAACTTAAACAAATGAAATTTTAACAAAACAAGGAGTGGTCAAGAAATTGACAAAATAATTATTACAGAATAATTATTAACAGAATATTTATTTTATGAATAGCTTTATTTTCTTGCGATAGACAGTAACAACATTTAGTTGAGAAAACAACTTTAGAATGAAGTAGTAAAAAATATTAGGTGAAATATTTTAAAATTAATATTAGGTGAATATTTAATAAATGCATATTTTGATTCTGACCTCGTTGAAAATATAATTTTTCAACATTTTTCTTTTAACTAACCTCACTTATAACTGTAATTGAGGTTAGTTAGTAAAAAAAAAAATGCCCAGTCAAAACATTGGATTTAGTTATCTATAGTCCGAAGTTAAATAAAGATTCATAACTAAATGGGAAAATCTTTTCATCATTAACTGCATTTCTAGAAAATAAATTTTATTTCAAAATAAAACAAAGCCTACAGAAAAACCTAATAAATCTGCTATGTATAAAGTGGATTGCATATAATTGTACTTTAATTGGTATAATAATGAAGTCTAGGGTATATTAAATTCAAAACAGATTTTTTATTTTTTTTGTAACTCTATTTTAAAAACAGCACATCTATTGACTTAATTAATGCAATTAGTTCTTCTTTCAGTTTTGAGGCAAATATATTTTTATTTAATTCGAAATGCATTTTATAATTTATTTAGAATATTTGGTTTGTATGAATATAATTCTAAATTTTTTTCGTACAATAAAAAATGAGCCAAATGAAGCGTAATATAAAAAACTCCTCATGTCCTCAATCCTGAATGTAATGACTTTTAACAAGAATGGTATTAAATGTGTTCACCTTCCCTGTTAGCATTTATTGTTAACTAGAAACTTTGTTAACTTTGTATCCACCGAAAAAAATAATATTAAATGAAATCAATCAATAATTTGGCAACATTTTATTGATTGGATGAACAGTGCGACAGTATATAAAATACGAACAAACAAATATTCATTTTCATTTATTAGATATGTGTATTCTTTTAGAATTATAAAACTTGGTGTTGTTTCAGAACGGTAGCGAAAGAAACTATTAATTGTATCACGTGATTTGTTTAATATTTATTTAGAATTTTCAAATTTAATTTTAGAAAAAGGGATTAAAATATTTTCTTTTAAAATTGATTAAACATAAATTGTATGTTTATGCCATAAAATCGACAATATAGTTGAAAAGAGAATTTTCGAAAACTAAGATGGTGCAAAATTATTTGTACTGCAATATTTTTGGTAGGTATTTCGAAAAACACTAAAATTTAATTAAAATATTAACCACACTGGGTTGGTCTCCCAAAAACTTTATCCCATAATCTGTATTAAAGTTTTTACCTCTGAGAATGACTTGATTACTATAGCTACGAAATGTTAACTTTTAACTTGTATTTAGCATTTTATAGGATTATTGTCTACTCGTCGAGTTATTTGGGTATTAATCCTCTGTAAATACAAGAGGTTGACATTCAATTTTTAAAAGTTTTTTGTATAATGGTTCTATCGCTATAACCATCTGTAGATGTAAACAATAAGTTAACCAAGTCTCATCTCAGTAGGATGAACGATTTAGGAAGTCATAAGAGACAAACCTTCATTTTTATTTATATAGATAAAATTTTGCCATTAAAGTATTCTTGACAAGAAGCTACCAACCATCTGTCATAATTAGATACTTACTCGTAAGTATTCAAGCATTTTATTCATTTTTTTTAATATTTTATCTATTACCTTAAATTCTTAGCATTTTTCTAACACTTTTAAATTCTGAACTTTTTCCAGAATCAGTATCTCATGTGGATGGAATTGTCAGTTTTATTCAGTTTATTAAAAAGTTAAAATTTATTCAATTATAGCTATAATTGGATACAGAAATTCTGAGAATCCATAATTATTTCAAATATTCTATATACTCTCAAATGAATTAATATGAGAGCACATTTTCAAATGAATAAGATATTTTTTAAAAAAAATGTCACGAATGAAAATGTGTGAAGAGATGGCTTTCGTTAAATGAAACGTCCTATGTTTTAATGTGCTCATATTCTTAGAATGCATTAGTACATTTTTTTTTTAAAAATTAATACAAAATAATAATTTAATAATTTTTAAATAATTATTTTGACCATGTCGTTATTGATATTTTTTCATCATGAAGCTTAAATCCATAAACTTTCCTTTCAGATTCTCGTATAACTAGTTTTTAAGCAAAAATACCATGTTATTGGATAAATGTAATTACAAAAAAAAATAATATAAATAAATAAAGGATTGAATTATAATACAATTCGTGAAACAAATATTGAGTTTCATAAAATAAGGAAATAGTTATAATTACAAATAACCAATTTAATAGAAAATGTATGTAATTTACTAGAAGTGCTATGAATTTAAACATCAATAAATAAATTAAAAATAATGAAAATGAATTTTTCATTGATCTTTGAAAATGATGAGCTAATACTTAGCTAGGTTCATAGCTAAATGTTTAAAAACAAGTATTGCTCCGATTAGCCCTTTCATTTACGTTGTTAAACTCACTATGTTATAGGGTTGTTGTAACTTTCGCATTAACACCAAATATTCAGCAATATTTCAGAATATGCTTACTATACCGAATAACAGATCGATATAGTGAATCTCATAATTTATTGGAGATATGTCTTGAGTTAATTGAGTAACTTCAAATAATAATCTTTAACTCTGTATAATGCTATATTTATGAATGAAGCTGATTCGAATTTACCTTATGATTTATGATTGATTACATTTGGGTAATTTGTTTCCGAGATAAGATCTTAAAATTAGGATTTGAGACTAACAAAAATGCGTAGAAGAACCATTGAGTAACGGATTTTAACGGTGCATTTCAAATACATCTGGTATAAATTCTATTTGAATTATAATCTGCTAAATCTTAGGGTGATGATAGTGCAGTCTCAGGTGCCATCCAAACAGGCCATATACATTCATTTTTTGAAAAACAAAATATCAAAATTTATATAATTTTTACATAATAACGCTATTGATCTAGTTAAAAACATCAATTTCTAAATTTTATTGCTTTAAAATGCTTCAGACCAATTTGTACATGATAGTAGTATAAATTAAAATATTATCTAATATATTGTGAATAATTTTAAAGCATAATTTTATTAAAATATAAAGCATTTTTAAGTAAGAATGCATATGAAATGCATTTATTTTAGTTACGACAGAGCATTACACCTTCAACAACAGGACATATGCAATGCGAATCAGAAACAAAATTTAACCTGATTTGAGTTATGTCTGAACTTAATAAACTATGCCCCATTAATATGAAATTCCTATTACAAACTTATGCTTTTTAATATTCATTTATTTAAATACACAATTCCAATACGGCATATCAGAAACCTGTCTGGTGATTCGGGACTTAATCGCTTTACTATTATTACTGTAGCCTTAAATAATCTGAGAATCAAGCTTCGATATTCCTGTGGAAATTTAGCATCTGCGAAGACGGCAATAATTATTTCCTTTCTAAACTGCAAATGTAACCTTATTTTGATAAGCGTCCACCCCTGAAACATCAGGTCATTCCCAACCACTGAACAAATCTTGAAAATCTGCTAAGTTCCCATTACGAATCTCAAACTCGGAAATTCTCTTCATACGAACATTACCATGAAATAGGCAACCCATTTCAGAAGATGAAGTATCCCCAAGAATTTCAGATTTACATAGCGATATATCTGGGAATAGAGAAGGTGAGAGCCCAACTATTTTGGAACTACGCATCTTTACTGGAGGAAGAACACGACTCGGCAAATTAAGATGTATGAAGGCTTAAAAGAATTTGGGTGCAGGATTTTAATGGGATCTTCAATCTCTGGTTATGCTAGAAATAGAGGCAGAGTAACTACACACGCTAACCTTATTTTGATGCAAAATTGAATTTCCTTTCGGATTTCAATTTTACATAAAAATAAGGTATAACATTTGATAAAATTCACATAAAAAGTAATTCAAACTGATATGCCAAAATAAAATTAATTTTGCAATAAACAATGAACTAACTGAGGTTTTTTATAATTTTTTAAAATTATTTCGCAGTTTCCAATCATAAATAGCATTTTATGGAATAATAGAAACTGGTACTCTTAAATAAGATTTATTCTGTTATTTCCTTCTGAATTGCAATACTTAATAAACAAACAGAGATTATTTTGTATTGTTGTTGTTTTTATAAATAATTTCACATCCTTTAAATTTCTGTATCCTTTATAAATCTTATACTTTCTTTCAGAATTCATTTCTAACTGTTTATTGAGCATGTTTGACTCTTAAATTAACTTTCAGAATTTGTGATAGTGTTATATATTTTGAAGTTTCAGCTGATTTAAAAAAGAAAATAATCATTCAGTTCAGCAGATCTATCAACCTCAGTATCATATTAGTTTGGGCATGTATTAAGTATCAATATTTATCATATATATATATTGCCATTCCATGCATAAGAACCTTAAATTAGTTGATTTGTGCAGTCCGAAGGCACGCGAGAATTACCGCATCACCGCCACTGCATCACTAGTTTAACTGTGGTTGACTCCTCTAATGTATTGCAGCTAATGTAATTTTACAAGTCCTCTGAGAGTAATCTTTCAATGATTTAAGGTATCCGAAAAAATTTTGAAAAATTATTTATAATTTTTGGGTTAATGGCAGTCATAAACACTATAAATGCAAAAAAAATGTATTGGAAAATGTAATATATTTTGAAAAAGAAGAAAATGTGCAGTAGATTTTAATGAAATTTAACCAAAACGGCTAACACTCTGCACAAAATGGTAATGCAGCAATCCTCTTTCTCTTTGTACACAAGTTAAAAAATATAATGATGAATGAAATGAAACCAAATCTAAGAAAAATATTGAGATGCAAAGAAGTGATGAGTAAAAATATAAGTATATACGCATTTTTTTTCATAAATTCGCAACTTTATTTCTCTTAAAAACACCAATAAATGAAAAAAAAACTTTCACCAACAAAAATGTTGGTTCATTTCATTGGCCATATTATTTAAAACACACACTGAAATTTTTATGAAAATATCTCTATTAATATTTGAGATATGTTAAAAATGGAGTATTTTTATGAAAATTAAAATTGAAGTTAAAGACAAATTTTTGCTTAAAATTCCGTTGAATGATAAGTTAGACCTACCTTTTCCTAGAAAAAATAAAGTGTTTTGGAAAGATGGAGGTCTGAATTACAAGATATAACAATAAAACAAAAATTCGCCAATGTAGTCGATAGCAAGTGCTTTTAACATAGTCGGACACTTTAAACATCATGACATTTCTTGCTTTTTTTTTGCTGCCCGAAGGCACACGAAAATTACCTGATAATGGCCACATCAGCACTGGCGGAACTGTGGTTGATTCCTCTAACGTATTAAGATTAACGCAACTTTACAAGTTCTCTGCAAGTTATATATCAGAAGTTTAAACAGAATAAGTGACCTTGTTTTTCCAATAGCCCCAATTTGGAATATGATTCTGACATATCTACTCATACGTCATATTCGCTTGTACAGTCCTTTTTTACATAGGGAACACATTAACACATCTGACAGATAGATCCCAGAAATGCAACTATGCCCGAATCTGGATTCCCATATCAAGGAGCATACGAGCTTTACTTAAACCAGAAAGCCAGCGTGGTTGAGTCCAAACGGAAGCCACCAAACACTTATCAACTCTTTTCTTGGGTTGTACGCCCAGTCATCAATGGGAGAAGCTGATTCCCTCTTATTTGGTTTATATCCCTTTTTTGGGTAGTACTTCCAGTCATTAATGGGAGAAACCGTTTCTCATTTATTTGGTTTACATCCCTTTTATTGGGTAGTACTTCCAGTCATCAATGAGTGAAACTGATTCCTACATTTTTGAAGATGAATATCAGCCACAGAAATATTTTCATCTTACAGCAGGAGGCGCAACTCCTTAGTGAGAAAACATTGATAATAACAATATATTTCATTTCAATAAATATGCATATTTGTAAGAAAAACTGGAGTTTTTAATTTATTAATTCATTTACTATAAATTTTGCGAGATAAAACATTTGACCTCAGCTCTACATAATCGAAGCTAGGTACATTGTGTTTAACACGATCAAAAATTGACAATATTCAATCTGATCAAATAGATGTCCCAGAAGGGGATAAAGTCTTGAATCTACAACAAAAAATAATTTTATTATTTCAATAAACTTTTGTGTCTTCATATTTTAATGACTTAGAATTAATATAAATTCCCCGAAATTGCATTCCTTTATGGGGAATGATTTTTTCGGTCTAGATATCTTGGATAATGAATAAAACTAATCCTATTACTAGAGTTATAAGCCAAAAAAAATTTCTAGAAAACATACTTTCAAGATATGGCGATACGTTTGCTTACTGTTCCGTTCTTTTGATTTGAAACAATAAAAAATAATAAGGGTAAAAAAGATGAACCAGAGCTGAATTTAATTACCATACGCATTTTAATAATAATAATAATAAACTTAAAATATGTGCCATATACAAAAACAAATCTCGAGCTCCATCACGATCTAGTTTTTCTGCCCTAAGTTTCAGCTAGCAAATGGAAGTTATGTTTCGATTTAATATATTTTTTCATTTTTTTATAAATACTATCTTACCGAGTTTGCTTGGTTATTATAATTTGTACTTGTATTTGAGCGTACAAAATACAATCTAATCCATATTCGAAAAAACGAAGCAGTATCCATTTTTGTAAATAAAATTGGTTTTAATTTGTGTTTTCCACTATAAACAGTTTATATTTTATTATTTGATTTTGTACACCGACAAAGTACGTTAATTTAAGATACGAAATTCTGATATTTATTTCTTAAAAGAAAGTTTATTTTCTAGTTTATGTTAATGGAAATTCAATCCAAATTATCATAAGTTTTTACAGACCTGAATTGAATAATTAACAGGCTGTTTATAAAATCTAAAGTAATTACATATTATATAATTTAATGTGTGTATGTCCTGATTTGAAATTTGAAAGCAGTCAATGTTTTGATTTCCAACCCACTTTGATTTTGCCAAAATAATAGAGAGTTGGAAAGTGGAGAAACACATAATTTTTTTGTTACACAGCACTCAAAAACATTACACAAGGCTTGAATTAAAATGAAATAGCTGGACTGAATTTGAAAATTTAGTTAAAACACAAAATTAGAATAAGTAAAAGAAGAATATTCCCAAACAAGAACTTTAAAGATGCTCTTCTCAATTGTCGAACATGATCTCTCTGCGGGCAAAGTTATCTAAAGTTGGAGATGGGTGATATGGAAAGCGAAAAGAACTTGTTTGAATTTCAAAAAAAAATGCTTTTTTATGAGTTTTAAATCTTCCGAAGCATGGAGATGATATTTGATTTCTTTTTATACAATATTATTCAAATATAACTTACCGATTGAGAGGAATTTGAAGAAAATTTAAAGTAAAACAAAGTTTGTATAATAATGATTTTTGATAATATACCTATGATATGCAAATTAAGAATTTAAGCATCAAATTGCCAAAAAACTAAATTGCAACATGAATGCTAATGGTTTCATTAATATATATAGAGCATCTCTTTGCTCATCATAAAAATGGCAACTACACAAAAATTAAAACTCAAGACTTCTGACATAAATATAATTTTTGATGGAGATTCAAGTATATACATATGCGTCTTTTCGAGCAAGCCATAAAGGCCATAGTCTGTGTCCTCAAAACTTGAGACAGAAGCTTTGAATCTGTTCAGTGCACCAGGTAATAACAATGAAGGAAATTTTGCAATTCTAATTTTACCACTGAATCATGGGGCTTAGAACAGTTGAACGGTTTGCAAAAACATTTTATCCAACCCTTAAAGAAGCCTCAGACTGCAGTTATTAAAGAATGTTGAGGGGAAAATTACAGTTAGTTACATTGAAAGAAATTATATTGATAGATAATATGTTGTTCAAGAAATAAAAAAGAAAGATCCATTATAAATAAAGATTTTATGGTATTTCGTTTTCAAATACTCTTCCAAGGTGGGATTTTTTTAACTGTTATGGTATGTTTGAATTTGAATTGATTGCAGATTAATATTGTTACAATTCTTCGGTATTTTCTAATTTAAAATTATGTGTCCCGTTAGAGGACTCCAACCTCATATTAATTTTTATAATTATCATAAACTAAATTGGAACATATGTATTTTAATATGTATCTATATTATTTATTATTTTAATGTACTCGATTTCGGTATTGTATTTCTCGTTGGTCATAAATTTTAACACTTACCAAACGTTTCAGATTGAAAATTCTCATGAGACTTGAAAAAATCATCCTCAATATTAAAATCCTGAAACAAGCTTGTATCATTTCATATTCCTTCAAAAAGATAATGAATAAATGAAAGTTCTTTCTGTTAATCTGAACATTGTCTGTCTCTTATTAATCCATTTTAAACTGTCAAATATTTCTTCAAGCCTTCCATGAATTGATACGAATGGAATACTGTTTTCATTTCTTACCTAGAAATGCAAACCAGATTTCTGCCAACGCACTGAATAGATTCAGAGAAACCACCGAATATTTATTATAAATCTGAACTCTGGAACCCGCTTTGGGGGAATGTTGTCATAAAACAATGAAGTCCTTACGCGAGATGAAAACTTCTCTAAAATTTAAGCTTTTAATAGGTATGATCTTGAGAGGAGGGATTGTGAAGGGGAACTGAGAGTCCTTATTTGTAGAGAAAATTCAAATGTTTGAAGCTTTAGAGAAACCAAAGTGTCCATGGATATCAGTCAGATTGAATAAGGTATTCCATAACTTATAAGAACAGAAGAAAATGTATATTGACTAAATAAACAGGATTTTATTCATTTATAAATCCCTCGCAGGTTTCAAATACAAATTCGAATTTAACAAAAATTAAAATTTCATTGCTTTCTCTTCATTAATAATCAAAGGATCAGGAATAATGAAACAGCTTTTTTTCCAAGATTATTAAATTTTTCAATTTTGATTTTATAGAACTTTTAAATGAAATGTATCTGAATGTCTTGTCATTTAGTTGAACATGATTCATGATAATAAATCCCAATTTTTTTTTCTTAATTTTGAAAAATACAACGAAAGAAATATTATTTTTGTAAAAACTATATTCATTTCCTTCATGTTATTTGGGAACTGCATAAAATTTTTATGTTATGCCCAAAGGTGCAGTAACATTTATATTTTTCCTTGAATTTTGCTACGGTCTTATAACCTTAAATTGCGCCATAATAGTGAGTACATTAAGCTACTGAAATTTACTGTTTGGAAGCTACTAGAATTCATTATCAAAATTCACTAAGATTTTTTCCCAATATTTCCTTAAGCTCATAAATCACTTAATTTGAATCTGTCTACTTTATCTTTTTAGGATGAAACTGATTAATGGACGAAAGCTAGTTTTACATTATTTTGTAAGATTAGATGACACACTAATAGTTCAACCGCTTAAGAATTTTAAAATAATGTTAGATCTGGAAGCGATTTCTGACGTCTTGAAAGTAATGTAAGCTAAAGAAAAAAATCCTTGATTGATTTTCTCATGGAACGATTGAACATGCTGACAGAAATATTAATGTCGAAAAAGCAACTTTTATTTTTAAATTTTAATAAAGATGTGCGTATTTTTAAGCTTTCAACATATCCAACTGCATTGAGTGAATCGCTTTTTTGGGTCATTTGTATCAATACTATTTAGTAAATGAGAATGCTCAAATTTTCTCAAACTTATTTACCCTTTTTGCCGTAAACTGTATATCCTTTAATTAATCAAATCATTTAATTTCAAAGTTGTTAAAATATATTTCTTAAATTTTGGATTTCTTGGATTAATTTTGTTAAAACCACCATATTCCCATTTTATTTGTATAAAAGATTCACATGACTATGAAAAAAGATGAAGCATTGATAAGAAGAATGTAGAAATATAGAGGAAAGCAAATGGAGAAATTGTCCATACACAGTGATAATTGAAGAAAAATATGGGGGTATTAACTGTACATCAAGTGATTCATTCACAGAAGTCCATGAATCGAATGAAATGAATATAACAAAACAAGATACTAGAGCTATTAGTCAGAAATTAGGTACTCCCAGTAACCGAAAATTCTTTTTCACATAATCATACTTCTTTTATATTTATCAGGCATTTTATTCATGCATTTCCGTGCTTTTATTTTTCTACTGATTTCTTTTTGAAGTAAATAATTTTTGGAAGAAGATCGAAGGTACAGTGTACAATAGAATACGACATTATTAAATGTTAAACATTGCTCTGGCATCTAGGTTAATTCAAAATAGGGTATTAATGCAATTGAATATTTTATATAAAACATACTGAGAAAGAATTACAATTTAGTTCAGTTTGTTCATATTGCATAGAATTGTTAAAAGGTTTTATTAAATGTTAGAAAAATAGAAGTTTAATCAAAAAATATAGTCTTATGCCTTGAAACATGGTACGCCATAAGTTTAATCTAGTAATAAATAAATTTTAAAACTATCTGATCGGGTATTTACTTCATTTAAAATCATGTTTACTTTTGATTTCTCCTGCTTTCTTAAAATCTACTATTTTTCATTTCTGACTCAGAAAAAAAATCTTTTTATAAATTCTAAATATCTAAATATCTGAAATATATTTCAATTCTTTTAATTCCAGGTAAAAGAACTACAGTAATAAAAACAAAATGGAGGATGATAGGTGCTACATATTTTTTTTTTTAAATATTTGCAAAATCCATCCTTTTTCTTTAAAAAAATATATAAATAAAAAGAATTTTGCATTCTTTTAAGAGACTTTTATGAATAAATTTAGTCAATATACAATCGACTTAATATAAAAAAAGTGTACAAAATGAGTGAAATTTTATTTTCAAAAGAATTGAAAAGACAAAAGAAAGCCAAGCTTTAAGGTTTATAAGGGAAAATAACAACGTTATCATTTTTGTAATTTGATTGATATAGGCTTTCAGAACGATGCTTATAGACCAAGAAAAAATTATAAAAATGGAAATTATCATTCTAAAGAATTAATTTGAATACAACTGTGGCTGCTTTTGATAGTTGAAGCCACTCTGAGTTCATATGTCAGCAAATTTATAGCACGTAAATGAAGTATATTTTATAATTTCTGTGATCGAAAACGGATGTTTCTTTTTTAATTTAAGTTACAAGAAGAGAACTGCTTTCAGTTTTAAAACTGATTGAAAATAAAAGCTATATTTTATCATGAATAATAATGGACCTAAATTTTAGAAACAGATTGAAATGGTATTAATGACGGGTTATATAATTATTTTTAAGTACTAGTTTGCTTGTTATTTAAAATTTTCTAGTTGCAAATAAATATTTTACTAATATAATTTAATATTATTGCTAAACTTAAATTTCAGTTAACACAATTTCTAGTTTTATGTGCATACTTTTCCTTTCTTGTTTATATAAGTATTTTTTCAATTCCTCTTACTTTTTAAACTGCTGTTTAAATTATCAGAAATGACTACATATGTATAATTCTTAATATTCTAGATTAGTCCTGAGTAGAAATATCTTTAAAAATAAAAGGTTTGATATTTTTCTTCCTTCACTTGTGAAAAATCCTTTTTTATTGAAAGCTTTATTTTAATTCTTCTACATTTATTTTCACATCTTCTCAAATATTACAATCATTTACCTTTCTTATAATTTTTTTGAAAACTTGGATTCAATTTGGAAATATTATACAGTTTGTAGTATTTAATATAGTCTCATGGACTTTAGTATATCCCTGAATACTGAAGAGGAAATATTCTTAAAATTTGTTCCATTTCTATTTTCAATTAAAACGGTGGCTCATTTTAAATTTCAAAGATAAGAAAATGTTCTGTTGTTGAGAGAACAAACTGAAAATGGTTTTTAAGATAGGAAAATGCTTAATACCTTAAAACTCAATATTTAAAGTCGAAAACAGATGAGTGCAGAGTATATGGCTTTGGATATTTTCCATGCACATAAATATCACTTTTTTTGAAAATACAAATCGTAAAAAGCCAAATAGTTGCAGGATGAATTCTGAATTATTCGAATGGGACTGATACTCTAATTTTGAAATATTATTCACGTTAAAATTAATCTAACTTTCACATGAGAAAAGTAATACTCCATTTAATTATCATTTCCCCTAATCTTGATATTTCAAGAAATATTTCCCTAGAAATACAGAAATCCCTCAGATTTAAAAAGGAATAATATTAAAAGGAATAGTTTCGCTGATAAAACATGTAGAATGGTCTTCCAAATAATAATCGAATAATTTTTTATACATCTATATATATACATTTATATATATTAGAATTTTGCTATATTACTATTTGACAGCTTTGTATTATTTTAGAGGCATTAGAGAAAAACATTTATTCAATATATAGTTCTGATTTGTATCTAATACAAGCACCCAATTTTAGGCGATAAATCGCAGACTAAGCAATTACCAGAAATTTTAATATGGGTTTTTGCTCTTTTTTTGCTTGCCGAAATGTATCAAACACTTGCATAGAGCTTCAAAGTATCGTTTACTTATGTAGTTGGTTTTTGAATTATTATTTTTATTTGTATATGGAAGAACAGAGTGTCAGACGTTGAATCATTTGACAAATTTGATTCGAAAATTGTTGTGAATCTATATTTTAAGACTCTAACAGTGTACCAATTTTTTATCTCTCTATTTCTACTGCTTATTTGTATCGGACAAGTAGCACAATTTTCCGCTGAACAGATTTCATCCAAAATTAGATAGAGCTAAGCATTGTTTTGGTTCTCGGTATATAGACTCCTTGTGTGCCTACAAGAACTCACTAAGTCTTAAAGATGTAAGTTAGTTCCCAAATGATAGTGGAATAAATTACAAATAAGAGGAACATAGTCACAAAGGCAGAGAAAAATAGCGGAAACCAATAAGTACACAAATAAAAACAAAAATGAAACAAAATTGCTCACATACTAATAGAAACATATAGTAAACAATAGAAAAAAATTGAAAAACGCAGGATCAAATAATAATTAAAAATATTCAAGATACAGATACAAAAGTATATATGCAAATATATGTAGGCAAATACAAAGAAATATAGTTTAAATAATATTAATATATGTTTAGTATATTATTAATATATGCACAAAAGGAAAGAACTAAACACATTATGTGTAAATTCTCAATACAAAAATATCTCAATGAGAAGAACAGCTGTACATTTCATGCATTTATTATGAATTCTAAACATAAAAAAGTGATTCCTAAATATGTTCCCCTTCTTCTTCAACATATGACGATAGTTGAGCTGACATCCTCTCTAAATGAACAGGGGATGGAAGATTATTTGGCTCACAACTTCAGGCTTACAATTCCTCAGGTGGATAAACCAGACGGAACTTAGAACTTTCCGGCATCCAGCTTACGACTCACTAAGGTCGTAGAGATCTTGGCGTTGCCTCTAAATATAAGCACAAAAAATTATAAATGGCAAATCTGTTCTGTATGTAATTTTATTCAGCTATCACACCGAATAAGTATAACTAAAATTAGTTTCATTGAATTCAATTTGAAATATGGATCGTAAGGGTATTTCTAGATACTTTGATTTCGTAACATGCCTTAGGATTTTTTCTTTCTTCGAAATAACTTTTTTCATTTTTTCAGAACTCATGCCATTTATAGAATTTTGTGTTCTCCAAGTGAAACAGTTTGAACTATCATATACATTTAAAAGAAATTTCATTTTTACTATCAAGTGAGTTCCTTTGCATTCTACCTACTTATTATAAGCATTTTCAAAAATATTTTCGACTAAACATTTTATTTTGTTTTAGAAAATGCTGTTATTTCACCCATTTTATTGCTCTACTATAATTCCTTACTGCTTCGTCGATATTTAGCAAATCATTCTGACAGAACTAATTTTATTAATAACTATGTCATTTTCATGTCGAGAGTTTAACATTTATAAGTAGCAGCGAGTTTTCACATAAAATGAAGAAATTTCTTTTCTACTTTACAAGTTTTTAAAAATATTATTTTTTCCAATATAAAAACGTATGAACAAGCATCTTACATGTTTTTCAATGTGTAAACACTTCCTCTATGAAAAAAAAGCTTCCACAAGGAAAGGATCTCCAACTTTATGAAAATTCAAAAGGATACATATTTTTATTTCCTTCAACGTCTTTTTGTATGTATCATTTTAACATATTGTTTCCAAGCATACAAATATATACTCAAGAATTGTAGCCATATAATAGGAAAAAAGAAGCAGAAGAAATTTTCGTTGAATTCGTTTCGATTCGTTTTCTTCGCTTACACCCACAAATACAAATTCAACCCATAAGTACAGACAAACAAATATCAGGGATTTTCATGTAAGCATTTACTTTTCCGACGCATTTACAGGAGAAAATTACTTTTATTTCTCATGTGATGACGAAGGCCCACCCCCTCCCCATGTAAAGTGAGACAGATGATACATTTGAAACATTCATGTCGAATATTGTTTCAGAAATCACCTTTTCACAAACGTTCAGAACTATAGTAAACAAGTATCTTGAGTTGTCTTCCCTTTCGGTAATTCTGTAGAAGATAGAATATGTGATCTCATAAATAACGACAAACAAATATCTGGGATTTTCATGAAAACATTTGTTAACTTACAAGAGTCAACGAAGAAGATTGTCTAGAATATTTTTGTTTGTTTAGATTATTACTTTAAAGTAGATATCGATTTTCTTGTAATTTTTAGGTTGTAGGTTATTTTCTGCCTAAGTTTATATTTTATATCAGGTTGGCTTTCATTTTCACTATCGACATAATTTCCTATAAAATATTTATTCATCAAACATTTTTTAAAAAAAATTCAGTAATTGGATATTACAGGATGTTGAAAGTCTTTAAAATTTTCTGTCAAGTAAAGAGAAATATTTTTTCAAATTAAAATAACGTATATATTTATGAGTACACACATCTATTTTTCAGACAATAATAGCCACGAAAGCTATCATAAGAATTTAAAACTAATTATTCATATTTCAATGAATCCTAGACTAAAATATCTGTTTGTTTGCAGAAAAACTCAAAAATCGTACTTTTTATTTATTTCGAAAGAGTGGATTAATTCTTTTAGGATTTAGGATTCCTTTGCATCAAATGAAAAGTTCCCAATCTAAATTTTCTTTTACATCATTATATGAATTATGCATATTAGTTTGATATAAATTGTTTACGAATAATACCAAAATGAATAAAAGTAACGCATTTTGAATCACATATATATTAAATGATTCTTTTCGTATGAATTGATAAAATGTCACATGTTGCTTTACCACTATACCAGATGATTATAAGTGTAGGTTTTAAACCATACCTATTAAAAATAACCCAAAATTGAATGAACGGTAGTATCTTATGCTTCCACGCGTAAAAGTAAAACTCTACAAATGACCAAAAGTTAAGGTAATTGAGGTTTCTAAAATATCTTATAACAGGTTTTAGGAATAAAAATACACTTTTGTTTCACTGACTTGAACTGATATCTTGTTAATGGAGAATAAGGATTGGATGAATTTTTTTAATGGCATGGATCACACACACACACACACACACACACTCACACACAAACACACACACACTCACACACAAACTCACACACAAACACACACACACACACTCACACACAAACACACACACACACACATATATATAGATATAAAAATGATGAAATATTAATTTTTAACTTAAAAATAAAATAAAATAGATGGCCCTCAGACACTTCATTTTTTTTTCTCTACTTGACATTGTATTCAAATTCGAATAGAAATTCTGACTATATGGTGAGATTTTTTCACCTTTTACTGGTATTTTCTTACCCTTTTTTTTCTTAATTATAGATGAAATGTTTTAATTTTTAATTGAATACTCTTACTCAGTTTTATTCTTCGAAGAACCTCATCTTCCTGTGTAAAATAGTTCCACGTCACTTTACAGAGGTGGAAAGTGACATGGAAGCCTGAAAAGAAACCGAGTTTCTCAAATATATATATTATACTTTATACACTTCAAATTACATATTCATAGACATTTTCCAATTTTATATAAGTATTCCAATTATAAGCTCCTCCTTGCATATGTATCCAGACATTAAATTCTTGAAAAACCCTCATCTTACGTAATGACTTATTCAATTTCATTGAGACATTCTGCTGAGGTGATCTTTCGATTGTTAAGATTGATAATGGAAATTTTGTGGATGTTCTGAGACTATTCAGTTAGTTGGGAATGAGATTTGGTGTGGTGTGGGTAGCTTTCAAAACACAGTTCAGTTTGAAGATTATAAAGGAAGGAAGTGCCATCGACATATCTTCGCACATACAAACTTCCGAAAGGGGCTTCAATACGCAATTCTCTAATTATTCGAAACTCGAATAACTAAGACTGTACCATTGTGTTAGAAATTAGCAGATGTGTCTCCCGTATGCCCGTTTGCTTTGCTGAGGAATAAATTGAATATTAAAATTGAAATACATATGCAGGGCATTTATATTAATGATAATAGTTTACTTATGTTTGGAATTTCGTTTGAGCTTCTTGCTCTGTTTATAACTTATTTACGAAAATATTAATGAAGCATAATCGTCAGTTTTGAAATACAGACACGTTGTTTAAAATTAGATATTTTTAATTTTATATACTTGAAAATGGAGGTGAATTCTATTACATGTTTTGACTCGATGATAAAGAATTGAGTGCTAAATAATTATCATGATAATATTTCTTTTCTTGACAATGTAACCTTCATTATTGAAAAATCTCAGTAGGTTTGTTGGCTGAAATTTCTCCTGTGGCGATTGTTTTAAATTTTAATAATATTTTTAAATAAATCCTTACATATATCTGGCAGATCCGCATATATATATTGTGACTCGGTATATTAGAAATGAGTTCCAGAAAATTGGTATATAAGTTATGATCAAATTCTTTTTCTTGTGTACGCGAACATACACTGAAGGAAAAAAAATCTTAACACCAAGAAAAAATTATTGTACAGTAATGAAATTTAAGGAATACATTTTTCTAGGTAATATATTTAATTGATTAATGTTCCAAGATCCCAGGTAGAGCCATTGGCGAGAAGAGCCATTTTAAATGTGAAATGTTGGTACATTAGTAACCGGTGTAATCGCCAGAATTTTGAATGCAAGCATGCAAACATGCAGGCCTTGTGTCGTACAGGTATCGGATATCAGTTTGTTGGAAGGAGTTCCCTGCCTGTTGCACTTGGTGGTCAATGCAGGGACGGTTAATGCTGGTTGTGGATGACGCTGGAGTTGTCATCCAATGATATCAAAATACGTACTCCAATGGAGAAAGATCTGGTGATCTAGCAGACCAAGGCAACATGTCGACACTCTGTACAGCATGTAGGGTTACAAAAGCGGTATGAGGGCGAGCGTTATCCTGTTGGAAAACACCCCCTTGAATTTTGTTCATGAATGGCAGCACAACAGGTTGTATCACTAGACTGACTTACAAATTTGCAAGTCAGGGTGCGTGGGATAAGCACGAGAGTGCTCCTGCGTCTTACGGAATTGCTCCCCAAATCATAACTCCAGGAGTAGGCCCTGTGTGTCTAGGCTGCAGACAGGTCACTAGCAGGCGTTCATCTGGCCTCCTTCTAACCAAAAAACGGCTATCACTGCGACCAAGGCAGAACCGGCTTTCATCAGAAAACACAACAGATCTCCACTCCGTCCTCCAATGAGCTCTAGCTTGACACCACTCACATCGCAAATGGCAGTGGTTTGGATTCAGTGGAATGCACTGTACAGGGCGTCTGGCTCGGAGCTGTCCTTGAAGTAACCGATTTGTAGCAGTTTGTTGTGTCACTGTGGTGCCAACTGCAGCTCGAATTTCAGCTGCAGACGCAGTACGATTAGCCACAGCCATACGCCGAATACGACGGTCTTCCCTCTCAGTATTACCACGTGGCCGCCTGGGACCTGGTCTTCTTGATGCAGTACCTTCCCTTGACCACTGCCGCCAATACTCATGCACAGTGGATACATTCCTGCCAAGTCTTTCAGCAATATCGCGGAATGAAAACCCACCTTCTTGTAGCCCTACAACAGGACCTCGTTCAAACTCAGTGAACTGTTGATAATGGCTTCTTCGACTCCTTGGCATCCTTGACTAACATTAACCCACTACGTCAAATCTCAACTGTAAATAACGATCACGAACCTTACAGTGCTTATTTAAAGCAAACCTCATTTGCATGTTATAGTTTCGCTACTAGTGCCACACCTAAGCGCGTAGCTCGAAATTTGAATCGACGTCATCTTTCAGATGTATAAAAACTCCTACTAAATTTCGTTTATCTAGCACAGCTCCTTCCTAGTGTTGGGATTTTTTTTCCATCAGTGTAATTATTGAAATATATTAATAGGTTTGATGGGTAAAATCTTTAAAGAGGTAATTGCCCCAATTTCAGTAATATTTTAATAAAAATTATTCTAATAGAAAAGCAAAAGCCTTTGCTGTTTTCCGTTTTGAGCTTCAAATATTAGATTTAAGAAGAAAAAAATGAAAAGATGAAAAAACGAAAACCTTACTCTCGTTTTCGCGTTGGACATTTTTCTATATACAGTACTTCTTTCTTCATAGGAGATAATTGTACAGATTTTTCATTACGTTTCCTAACATGCACATTGATTCTTTTTTTTTTCTAAAGCAATGGTGTTTGTTTTACAAGATGAGTCATTTAAATTTTCTTTGAGAAAACAATTTTAAGGAAAAACAACAAAAATACGGTACATAAAGTTTCAACAAAAACAAAATTAAGGAATATAATATTTTGAATTAGCATGCGAAAACACATTTCTTCGTATTTCATCATCATTCTTTTTTAAAATTGATTAATTTCTTATTACGCACTAAAATTGTAAGAACTAATCTGGCTTCATTAAATTCCCATTTCATTCAGTTTCTATCTAGTGTTGGCACTTCCATTTTAATATCTTTTGAAGTGTTGTTGTTGTATGTGAGTTTTAGCGACGTAAGAGCTAAATTTGGCTAAACTGCGCCAGTCGTAAGAGATTATTAAAAATCATTGAATAGAGACAACTTTAAAATAATGTTATCAAAATATGTTTGAAAAGAATTACATTTAAAGATTGTATTGCACACTGTAAAAAATTTAAAATGTCATTAGATAAAATTAGCTATAACCTTAACTTAGCTATAAACATAGAAGTCAATTACCCATAAAAACTTTAAAAAAAAAGGATTTTCATGGGGTTGCGCGAACTTAGTTAACTCGCGAACTTACTTTACTTACGAAATCTGATATTGTTAGTGATGAAGTTTTAAAAAAATGAATACACAGATTATTTAAATTTGGGCACTCAATTAATATATTATTAACACTAAAAGCAGTATCTTTTGAAATGAATTGGAAAAATAAACGTTAGTAGTTTAACAGATTAATTTCTAAAGCTTATTGCGCACCAGAATCATAAGAACTAATATAGCTTCATGAAAATCCCATTTCAGTTAGTTTTTATCCCTTGTTGCCACTTCCCTTTTAATATCTTTTGAAGTGAATTCGAACAAAAAAACGTTGTTATCCTCTTATTGTTTTTAAAATATCTTTATTAAGAATTATTTAAAGACCAGAAATAATTACACCGAAATCGTTAATCTCTTCTAATGGCTTATATTTTGAGTTTTTCATATTCAAAGGATGATTGAAAAATTTTTTTTTTTAAATGTTGTCTCGAATATGTTCTCAAATTATTTAGGCAATAATCGTATATTGCTCCTTTTTTAAACTTATACTTCTGTCTTTATTAAGTTAAAGCCTACTTTTCATAAGATATTTTGTACCAAACTATCAGTTGAAGAGTTTTTAAGTCATCAAAAACAATAATATCGATATAATTTAATCAATACAATTGCGTGTTTTGTTATTCGCTGCAAATCAACTTTTCGTAAAGTTAAAGCTTTGATATTATATAACATTCCCAATATTTCTAAAAAAATTGTTACCTTTCTAACATTTAAAAAAAAATTATTAAAATTATCACTTTTTTTATATCCTTTTACATGAATGAATTCTTAAAATTTTTGAGAAAATAATCTATAATATGTTCTGCATTTATTTTCAAATGCTTCAAAGTGAAGGAACATAGTTTGAACTAAGAAAATATTTCTTATGTTAAAAGAGTGCAATTAAAAGAGCTATAACAAAATGAAAGACATATTATTTTTCCTTATATTATCGAGATCCAGTTTTACGCTAAATAAGAGAAATATTTTACTTCCTTATGTTATTGAGCTCCCAATTTTATAATTTGCGTTAAATAATTGAATTATTTTACTTCATCATATTATTTACCTCCAAGTTTTTTCATTTAAATTGCTCTCGATATTTATATAAAAACTTTCAATTCAACAAAAATTACTTACTTAATTCCAACAAAAATTACTTATGAAATATCTTCCAATTAAAACATTTATTTGAATGGTTGGTTGGTTCATTTCTTATTGTCAAATCTTCTATAACAGAAATGCTTCTTAACAATATATCTTCAAAGCTGTGTAAAATTAACTCTTTAATAAAAGAAAATATTGCATTAATTTGGTTAATGGATATAATATGTAAATCACATAACTTTTTTTCATCCATTGATATTTAAGTATTTCGCAACTTTACTAAATATTTTTATCTTACTTTTAAATATAATAATTGTATTCTTTTTAAAAATTGTTGACTCTTTGTCAGTATTGATTACCTATTATAAGAATTAAATGTTTAAATATATCTTGTAAGAGTTTCTGGCCATTATGGAATTTCCTTCCTCGAAAACCGCCTTGAATCAAATCAAGCACATCTCACAATACAATTAAACGACTAACGATTATAATTTGGCTTTGTATTTAATGAAAGAATTTTCTGCTCCCATATAAGTTTATTATAAAATTCTTTCATTTAAATAAAAAAATTAAATGCTTATTGGTAAAGACAAAAAATTTTGTGATTTATAATTTTTATAATATTTTTTATGCGTTTTAATATATTATTTTTATTTTCGAAAATATTTTTATATTTCATTCTAATTTGAAATCTCTCTTGTCTATTATGTAAATTGAGTGTGATGTAATACACACTTATTTAACAACCATCTGTCGCATATTCTACAAAAGTGTACAAAAATGGAATATGAAGGACATTGGATTATTAATTTGCTTGATTCCCGTACATAGAAAAGCAATTATTATTCATATTTAGAATTTTCATACATAAAAACTGCACAGAAATCGATAAGAAGATCGAGAATTAGAAAGTTAAAACCCCCTAAGCAATTTCCATTGCAAAGGATTTATAGATCATTATAAGGGATAAATGCGTGGGATGAAAACTACACTTTGTATCCGCTGAATATACAATTTTGATGAGAGAGACAATGCATGCCTTAACAATCTCAGACACTTAAGCGTCTTAAATTTATCTGAAAATTTCACCTAACTGCATTAGTGGAGATTTCGATTCATAGGTAAGATATTTAAGAGAAATTTTATAGAAATATTAATTATTAGTAGATATTTAATTCATTGTTATTTAATGATATTAAAAAATATTGAGATGAAATTTTGGTTTTCATAACAAAAGCTGAGCACTCATGTGAAAAGAATTCAATATTTTTTTCTAAAATATAGAAGTAATTTGATTGCTTTTTATTCAAAGTAAGATTGCGACAGTTAATTTTTCGATTTTACCAGCACTTATTCTACTTTTCCTATTATTCCCAAACGTGCAGAACTAAGTAAAATTTAGAATGAATACATAAATTAGAACAATATTTTAAAATCTAGAATTTCTATGTTACAGGGATTAAAGAAAACGTGATATTCTATACCTCTCAACTCAATCCATCTGTAAAAGTAAAAGAGCAATGATTGTTCGTGAATATCGTAATCGTAATCCTCCGTTGGCCAATGCACATATTTTTGCGGGGATTTGAGTTTTAATGAAGGAGGTTTTGTTCTTGGGTTGAATTTATGATTAGGTTTGTTAAATTTCAGAAAGAAAATGCTGAAGGGTGCTGATTTTTTTCTTTGGAGAAATCTTTAGAATGATGAGAGCTTTTGAAAATCTCTCTTTGGTTTTTCAAAGATCAAATCGAAAAAAGAATATTAATATTGAGTGTTTGCTTTGAACGTCGCTTTGTTTCTGAAAAATTAACCAAATCAGTTTTATACAGTTCATCGCTTGATCGAGTGCAATAAGAACTAATAAAATAATTCTATTACATATTAATTTTCTTTGCTACGCTTTATTAATACGATATAAACCTCAAGATTGCCTGGTAGAATTATGTACTTATAATGCTATGTTTTAAATAAATATTCTAATATTTCAGAAATTTGTCATTTCACACAATTTTTGATAAAACCGTAAACTTTTATCCGTTAATAAATTTATCAGACCATTGACAAAAATATGGAAATCTACACTTATAATAAAGCTCAATGTGTGTGTGTGTGTGTGTGCGTGTGTGTGTGTGTGTGTTGGCGCTCTACAGGCCAAACCGTTGGACCTACAGCTACCAAATTTGGTACATGTATACCTTGGAGGTCGGGAATGTGCACCTCGGAGCCCTTTTTTCGAATTTTTAATTAGAATTTGAATTAATTAAAATTTAAGCGAAATTTCGAAGTTTTTCCGCTATAACTTCCGAAGATATTGTCGGATAAACATGATTTTAACATCAATTTAAAGATAAAAAAATTAGCTTTCTAATAGTATCAGTATTTTAACATTTAACTTAAGCTTCTATTTGTAATGAATTTTTAAAGAAGCATTTCAACTATATTTTTCAACAATATATTTCGGACAAAACAATAAAATTTAATCTGCAGGAGCACGTTACGAGTGGAAGGGGAAAAATTATCTTTTATCAATAGGTTGCCATCAGATAGATAAAAACTCAAATTAAAAAAATAAATAATTATTGCAAATTAAACATTTAAAAATGCAATTTTCAGCACGTGTCTGCATGAAATGAAATAAATATAAAATATGTTTTTTTCTTTTAAAAAAAAAAGAAAATGCAAAGAATTTTTTGTGACTTTTACAATATTATTAATTAAATAAATCAGCTTTGTTTAATAATAGAAATACATCTATAAAAAAGTCTAAATGAAGTAAATAGCTGCATAGTATGTAGCACGAGTCTATAAATGCTTTAAAAAATGAAGAATATTTAGCTTTTAATTAAAAAAAGATGAACTTGTGACATCAGTGTTTTAATGTATAACTCAAGCTTCTATTTTTAACGAATTTTTAAAGAAATATTTTAACCATGTTTTTTTGAGCACGTGACTGGATAAAATAAAATAAAACAATGCCGGAAGTTCAAATAAAAAAAAACTATCATCGCAAATCAAATCTAAAGAAATACAACTTTCAGCATGTGACTGGATAAAATAACATAAATATAAAATGAGATATCTTCTAAAAAAATAAATGCAAGGCAATGGATTCTATGATCGTTTGCAATAGATATATAATTAATTCCATAAATTATCTTTATTTACAGTAAACCTGGTTGAATTTAGACAGGATATGCATTGAAATCCCGACTTAATGGCATATTTCTATAATCGTTTGTAATATCTGTATCATTAATTCAATAATTTTTCCCCTTTTTCGCTTTTTTTAAAAAACATATTTAATATTTTGGTAACATCACCGAAAAAAACATTTTTTATATTTTGGAAGCATAATCGATAAATTGTTAGAGCATTAAACTCAAAAAGTTTTTTCGAATAAAGTTACCGACTCTTTAACTACTAATAACTGAATCTTTTAACTTTAACTATTTCTTAAATTTTGGCTAATGAATATGTGATTTAATTGAAAATTTTAGAACGCATTACTCATGGCGAACCAGCTGGTCGCCAAAGGCGGCTAGTTTTAAATAAAACAGTGTCAATGAATAGATAGATGAATTTCAAGATATGCCCAAGCAAGATATTGACACTACAAGGTAATTGAATTGTATATGTGATTTATGTTAGGTGTATTAGGTAGATAGTACTATGTGTGTAGAATAAAAAAGGTGAATATAGTTGAAGACATAGTTACTGTAAAGCTGGGAAATGCACAGATATGCCTCTACAGGTCTAAATTATGTTTAAAAAAGAGAAGTTTGGTCATGAACTAACAGCCAAGTTCAAAATTCTAAAAATATATCCTAGTGTTATAGATTGTTAAGAATTATATGGAACAGTGATGACAATGCGTTATTATATAGGACAGTTGAACGATGGGACAAAGCATTTAATGCAAGTACTAAATGGAGTGCAGATTTGCTCTACACAGGTTTATTATCCAGTAAGTAAAATTTCGTTGAAATCACAGACTAATATTGCTGATTTTTGCAGCACATCTTGCCCTTTTATATGTTGCAACTGTCAATTGTTATTGAGTGATTGCAAGTCTAATTTATTCCCAGAAATTAATTATTATCATGGTGCACAAGATGTTTTTCCAACAATACACTTGGGAGGTTATGAAACACTTTCTATACTCTCTTGACACGAGTCTTTTGAATAGCAACTTTTTTTCAAAGTTGAAAGAACCGAAGAGAAAGAAGAGAATAATTGAAGTAGAGCATTCCGTCCAAAGATAAATGACTTTTTAAGTGATTATATTTTAGTGATTATATTGTAATTTTACTTCTACGTCCATTAAAAATATCTTTTTAATGGACGTCATTTTATCATTTCTTCATCTACAATATTCAGACTTATTTTAACTCATTAAATGCGGGGGTCGTAGAAGTGCGATTTGATCCGCGTTACCTAACATACTTTCGTCAAGATTCCCCGCCTTTAATGTGTTCATAGGTCTTATGTAAATATTTTAAACTTTAGGTATAATATATATAAAAGATCACTTATATATAAATAATCTTATGTAGTATTAGAAATAAGTATAGGATCTTAGCATTTTTCTCTATTGTTAATTAAAATTTTTAAAAGGTAATTTTAAAACATTAAATAGTTTTTGCCTAATATATACAAATCATTTCTCAACCTAACTGCAGGATTCTGTAATTTCTTAAGATTTCAGTTATTAATAATGCAAAAGATGATACGATTAAAATGCTGCTTTTTCATAATTAGGGGAAATTGTTCAAATTGTTTTAAATTCTCAAAGAATCTAGAAATTCCAATATGAAAACGATCATATAATTTAATTATTCTTATAAACTTAAAAGAGATATAAAAATAAAACTGTCATACATTCTACTTATACCTAGAAAAATTGAAATAAAAAGAACATTTTTTACTTTCTCATACTTGAAATACAGAGAATCTATTGTAACCATCAACAAATCAGATTCGATATTTTTACGAATCTTCTTATTTCAAACTTCCCTGCATCCGAAAAAAAATATTTTTCAAATTGTATCATCATTTCCTCTAGTATAATTTAAAACTATTTTACTTTAGAGGGATAAAATTTGGTATATAATCGGACCTAATTTCATGGTTTCTATGGAATTTTCAATAAAATAAATTCTTTGGAAGCCTGTCTTTCTGAATACGATAACTACAAAATACGAAGAGTTATATAATATTTTAAGAATATAATATATATACGTTTTTAATGAAAATATGTTTTTGTTTCAAATGTAAAAAACCAACAAATTTTTAAATGCAAAAGTATCAAATTTAGATTGACTATTGGTGAACAAAATAGTTGACCATTAATCAGCCAGAGTTCCACATGCATACAAAAGCAATAATTCTAAATACCAATACAATTCAATGAAGTATCGCATGTTACCTTTGACTATTGCATTAGTTTAGTGTTAAATTTTGGTATTAAACATTCAAGATGTATATTCTCAGATGGAAAAAGAATGCTAAATTAAGCAGGGAGAGATGAAAAGATGGGGGGAGACTGAGTGGACAAGTCTCTCCCCAACACACTAACACAGCTTGGATTAAAAGTAACAATACAAATTTTTATTCTCTCGATTAAATATCTAATGTGTTCTCAGATCACATGACTAAAATATTAATTATACACATAAACATAGACACAAAATTAACATTTCATTTCCAAACTGAACTTAATTGCATTGATAAGCTAACATTTCATAAACTTCAAAAAACAATTTCAGCAACCTAATCAGCAATTTATGTGAACTGGGGTTATAATCGAAAAATATTTTGACAAATGCAATTCTTTTACATTTTCCATCAAAGGCCTTCCTAACTTCATAACCAACTCTTTTTGGTGCATAAATGTGTTCCCCAGGTTCTATTCAGAACCTTTCAATCGGATCTCAGAATCTCAAGATAGAAGAAAAACCGAACAATAAGTTAATCGATTCCGTGGTTTAGAATCCTCAGTATGTATTGAAGGGGATTCCTTGCAAGACGATCTGTCCTGCGAAGAAAGCGTTTGATCATTCTGAAAATTGAAGAGAAAAAAGAAGCAGAAAAGGGGAGAGCAAAAAATAAGCTAGAAGATAATGCCGAAAGCATTTTTAAAGAGCCTCAAACTATAAAATGATTTCGAAATCCAATAAAGGATTTTGCAACACAAGATATCTGTGTCTTCCAGCCTGTCAGATGGATGTAAAAAGTGAGCCCTTCAAGCAAATGCTTGCACTCAATGAACGAGAATTGCTTTTTATGGAGTGTCAATTCGACTAAAGGTGGGAAAAGGAGGGAACTTCTATCCTCTTCCACCTCCCTCGTTCATTTGTGCACTCGTCAGAACAAATTCCTCCAAGAATCTATTGATGAGTAACAGAAGGAGTCTTTAATGTCTTGAAGGTCTTTTCAGAGCTCTTTCAGATGTTTAGAATGTTTATTTGAGTCGAAATATACCGCATTTCTGAAGTCAGTATGGAAATGCTTCTTAATATAGCTGTAAGTGAATCGATGATAAACTTTTCTGCAGTGTCTCCTAAAAAATAATAACTTGTTTCTGTTATGGAAATTGAAGTAACCACGAAAAAATTGAAAGTCTCTAATGTAAGAGAGAGTTTCAAGTCCGCCCGATATCTGATGTGCTGTCATGACTTCCGATTTTTTATTAGTTGATGCAGAAATTCAAACATTCATTGAATACTTTTGCAATCGCACCTATTTCGGATTTATTTGTTGAGGGACAAATGTGGACTGTTATTTCTTAATTAGAAACCAGAATATAAATTAAATAATATTGTTTTGTGAATTTATTTTCTGATATAAAAGAGTATACCAGTATTTATTCACTGAATTGAACTGTTTAGATATAATTACAGAATCAATCCATTTTTTAAATGTCTAACTAATAAATAGCCCTCAAATGTCAAACTATATATACGCAATTGAAATTGTTGGAAGTATTATAATCATATATCATTATTATATTTATTTATGAAAACACAATATTATGAATATGATGAAATTCACTTATGATGAATTATACAAATAATTATTTAAGGAATTAATAAAAAAAATGTTCTAATTCATGTTTTAAATATGTTCATGTTGTAATTATAACTAATGGAATATATACGAACAGATGAAAGAAAAAATAGTAAACATCAATTTATATGTATAATAATAATGTGAGAATTTACTCAGATTATGTTTAAATCTGTCTTGGTGACCAATTTAAAATTTTATTAAAATAGTGTCGATTAATAGATTAATTATATAATGAAAAATTTGTTTTCTTCTGACAGATGGTAATATTTTAAGTTTAATTGTAATATTTAGAAGTACAAAAAATTATGAGGGGAATTTTCACTAAATACAGTATTGATGGAATATACTTCATTCGCATTCTAAACATAATTGAGGTTTTTTGACATAAAATTGTTAAAAACCTTACCGAAAAAATTATTTTAAAAACATTAAAATCCAATAAAGAATTTATTGATTCAAATAAATGAATAATAATTCGATATTAAATGTTTACACCTAAATCGGAAAATCTTATAATCATAAACAGCATATACAGAAAACAAATAATGTTTGAAAGCAAAAAATGTCGACAAAAGACTTAAATTTAACTATAACTTGAAGAGAAGATAATTGCTATTTAATTAATTTACTTATTTGGTCACATATATATTTTTCTCAAGACAAATTTTTCAAATTTTATCTAATTGTTTTTTTAATTCGAAGGAGCAAATGTTTTGACATAATTATTGCAATTCGGATATCTTTCAGTTTGGTCGCAATTATATTTTTAATTAATACACAACAGTTTGAAAAATTATCACGAATATTTGGTTGGTATGAATAATTATAGAAAAAGATTATTGAGTCTTAACTTTAAAAAATGTAATCACTATTAAAATACACACAAAAAAAGGAATAATAAAGTTGGCCTGTATTTTCTAAATTTCAACAAAAACGATATAAAATATAAATGCTTTAACATATAATTCAATAGAAAACCACACCTGCGCAATTTAGTAAGAGTATATCAATCTTAAAAAAAATCATTGATTAAAATAATGAAACATTTCACTTTTGTTGAAATAAAATATGCCTAAGCCTATGAAATAAAATATGCCTATTAATGTAAAAATAATTAAAAGAAATCACAGAAATTTTCACAAAAATAACATTTTCCTTTTCATTATCAAACTCGTTATATAACAGAATTATTGCAACTTCCGTATTAACACGATATGCCCATCATTTTCACTATATTGAACGGTAGACGCATCTATCTCATAATTTGTTGGAATTGGTGATATATATTGTGTTAATGGAGCAACTTCCAACAGTACCACATAATGCTGTAAAATAATATATTAAATAACAAAAACTACTATCATTTACTTTATACCGTCACATTTGAATGATTTGCCTTAGAATAAAATTTTGACAATGGACTCATAGATTCTAACCAAAACCTACATAAAATCTTAAATATTTTAAATACATCAAGAGCAAATCATTTTGTACTGGTTTGCTAAAAAGGATTTGGATGGTACGGCTCTCTATCGAACGGTAGACGTACCTATCTCATAATTTATTGGTACTGGCGATATAAACTGTGTTAATAGGACAAATTCCCACGGAAACTCCTAATTATGTATAATATTATAATTAAGAATGCAAAAGTTAGTATAATTTACTTAATGAAGTGACATTTGAATTCTTTGCCTTTGAATAACATCTCCACCATAGACTTAGAGTTTCTAATCAATGCTCAAAGAATATCACCGTGTGTGCTTAACGCATTTTAAATACATCAAGAACAAATCATTTTCTACTAGTTTGCTAAAAATGTTTTGAAAGGTATGACCGTCTATCGAATGGCAGACGTATCTACCTGATAATTTATTGAAATTGGTGATAAATTTATTGTTAATAGTTCTTTCAACAATAAGTCATAATTATGTATCGACTCAAGTGTTATACAAGCCATTTAATAATAGTTTAGAACACTTCGAAATTCAATATAAATGATCATAGTATAAATTAGAAAATCATATTTTTTAATTATTTGTAAATTAGTTAATAAATTATAGATTAAGTTGTAATTAATTGCATATTAATTCGATAAAATACGATTAATTAAAATGATCTAATACACTGATGGAAAAAAAATCCCAAAACTAGGAAGGAGCTGTGCTAGATAAACGAAATTCGGTAGGCGTGTTTATACATCTAAAGGATGACGTCTATTCAAATAAGGAGCTACACGCGTAAGTGTGGCGCTAGTAGCGACACTCTGAACATGCAAATGAGGTTTGCTTTAAATAAGCGCTGTAAGGTTCATGATCGTTATTTACAGTTGAGATTTGACGTAGTGGGTTAATGTTAGTCAAGGATGCCTCTGAGAAGGCGAAGAAGCCATTATCAACAGCTCACTGAGTTTGAAAGAGGTCGTGTTGTAGGGCTACGAGAAGGTGGGTTTTCTTTCCGCGATTTTGCTGAAAGACCTGGCAGGAATGTATCCCCAGTGCATGAGTATTGGCGGCAGTGGTAAAGGGAAGGTACTGCCTCAAGGAGACCAGGTTCCGGACGGCCACGTGGTACTTCTGAGAGGGAAGACCGTCGTATTCGGCGTATGGCTGTGGCTAATCGTACTGCGTCTGCAGCTGAAATTTGAGCTGCAATTGGCACCACAGTGACACAACGAATTGTTACAAATCGGTTACTTCAAGGACAGCTCCGAGCCAGACGCCCTGTACAGTTCATTCCACTGACTCCAAACCACTGCCGTTTGTGACGTGAGTGGTGTCAAGCTAGAGCTCATTGGAGGACGGAGTGGAGATCTGTTGTGTTTTCTAATGATAGCTGGTTCTGCCTGGGTAGCAGTGATAGCCGTTTGTTGGTTAGAAGGGGGCCAGGTGAACGCCTGCTAGTGACCTGTCTGCGGCCTAGACACACAGGGCCTACTCCTGGAGTTATGGTTTGGGGAGCAATTTCGTATGACAGCAGGAGCACTCTCGTGGTTATCCCACGCACCCTGACTGGAAATTTTTACGTCAGTCTAGTGACACAACCTGTTTTGCCGCCATTCATAAACAGCATTCAAAGGGGGGGGGGTTTCCAACAGGATAACGCTCGCCCTCATACCGCTGTTGTTACCCAACATGCTCTACAGAGTGTCGACAAGTTACCTTGGCCTGCTAGATCACCAGATCTTCCTCTAATCGAGCACGTATGGACCATCATTGGACGACAACTCCAGCGTCATCCACAACCAGCATTAACCGTCCCTGCATTGACCGATCAAGTGCAACTGGCATGGAACTCCATCCCACAAACTGATATTCGACACCTGTACGACACAACACATGCACGTTTGCATGCTTGCATTCAAAATTCTGGCTGTTACACCGGTTACTAATGTACCAACATTTCACATTTGAAATGGCTCTTTTCACCAATGGCTCTACCTGTGATCTTGAAACTTTAATCAATTAAATATGTTACCTAGACAAATGTATTCCTAAAATTTCATTACTGTACAATAATTTTTTCTTAGTGTTTGGATTTTTTTTCCATCAGTGTATATTGCAATTTCAAAGCATTTTTTAAATATAAAGAGTTTAGTAATTAATAATGAATATCATTAATTTTATTGTTCGTCGATTGAAAATTACCTCAACAACAACAAAACATATTGAAAATGACTGAGAAACTAAATTTAAACTCAATCATGAAAAGCAAATTTATTTCAGATCCATATAAAATTAACAAACCATACCTTTTTGAAAGAAGTTGGCATAAAACATTCATATTTATAACACAACTCCATTTGACATTTGAGAGACCCACCTAATGATTCCGGGAACAATCGTGCTGCTGCTATTATTCTAACAATAAATTACCCAATAATTAGGCTTTGATATTCCGATGGAAAATCCTCATCTCCGAAGATTTGATGTCAATA
>JAPMOQ010042969.1:1145759-1225076 GCA_026543055.1 Argiope trifasciata
AATATCTAAATATATCTCCTATGATACCATCTTTCCATCTTTAAATTAATCAATGTAATACATATATGTTTTATACATTTTGCTTAGTTTGGAACAAATATGGACAATTAATGCATTTGAGTATTTTAAAACAATTTGAGTCCTTTCCTCTTGTGAATAACTCTTTAATAATTAGATTAAACTTATCAAGATTAATGTAAACGATGGCATTATCGTAATTAATAGCTATTATTTTTTAAATATTGCCAAAGATATCACTGCTCTCCATGTTTTGAGAATCTACAGTTGTATCAGTAAGACACTATGTTGGGTATTAAAATCTGACCCCATTCATTAATTAAAATATCTGCCATTTCTCAAATACGTTCGATTCTATTTTGTTGTTAATTTAATCATCCCCAATTGATTAAATTTATTGAATAATTGGGGAAATCGAATCATAATTCTTCGATATATTTGATTAAGCACTTTTAAAGGTTACCCCTACCAAAGTTTAGATTAATGATAATATAAAAATGTAAGTAGAGATAAGAGATGTTCAGAATTATTTTAGGATTTAGAAACTAAGCTTTTAAGAAATGAATACTCTTTTGATATTTCCTTTGAAACCTTTGAGAAGTAATTTAATTAAGAAGTTAAATTAATCTCTTTACAAGAAGAGATAAAGTTGAAAGAAACATTTCTATTTAAACAGGAAACATATTGAGTCTTATATCTAGTAACTTAAAAACGTGTTTGCATAAAAAAGGCTTGTTTTGCAATTAATAATATGCAGTTATGTATCTGCTAGCGTAGTAAATCAGGTCATAATCTAATATTATTTGAACAGTTCATAAAAATATAGAAATAAATCTTAAGTCTCATGTCTGACATAAATACAGTTTTAATGGATATCTACAAAACCTTATTTTATTTATTATCTAAAATATTTCTTTTAAACAAACAAATTATATATTTCGATTAAGCTTTTCTTCATTTCACTTTACTTCATATTTAAAAGGTTTCCGCTTTTTAAATTTATGATTTTTAATTTTTGTCTTCTGCATTCTTTTCCCTTTTAAATTCCTTCTATATCATAGATATTTTAATATTTCTTCTTCTTATTGTCACGTAAATTCTAATATTAAATTAGAAGTATCGGTTTATTAGTTAAATATAGATTTAAGAATCCGTAAGTGTTTTCTTGTACATTTTAAAATAATTTTAAAATTTTAAAGAAAATTCAACGTTGTTGAGTAACAATTTAAAGATTTTATAAATGCACATTGGTGATTGCAAAAAGATGCATTGAAAATAAAAAGAAGATGTTGAGCTGGAATTTTTTAAAAGAACAAATCGCACTTATGTAATAAAGTTTCAAAGATTTTAAAATAATTTATTCATGGAAAGACGAGCGGCATAGATGGCCCTCGGACACTTCATTTATCTTTTTTTTCTCTGCTTGAAACTGTATTCAAATTCGAATAGCAGTTGAGATGATTTGGTAAGATTTCTTCACCTGATGCTGGAATGTTCTCACTCTTTTTGTCTTTTTAATTATTGGGTGGAATGTTTTAATTTGTGGTTGAATATTCTTATTAATTTTTATTCTTCGGAGAACCTCATCTTCCTGTTTTACATGGTTCCCTGTCACATTCCAAAGATGGAAAGTGACATGGAAGCATGTGCATTCGAGTCTCTCAAATATATATATATATAATACTTTATACACTTCAAATTACATATTCATAGACATTTTCTAATTTTATACAAATGCTCCGATTATAGTCTACTCCATACATATGTATCCAGAAATTAAATTCTTGAGAAAACCTCATCTTACGCAATGACTAATCCAATTTTATTGAGACATTCTGCTGAGGTGAAGTTTCGAGTGTTAAGATTTATAATGGAAATTTTGTGGATGTTCTGAGACTATTCTGTTAGTTGGGAATGAACTGTTACATGGATGTGGGTAGCTTTCAAAACACAGTTAAGTTTGTAGATTATAAAGGAAGGAAGTGCATCGATATATCATCACACATACAAACTTCCGAAGCGGGCTTCAAAACGTAATTCTCTAATTATTCGAAACTCGAATAACTAAGAATGCACCATTGTGTTAGAAATTAGCAGATGGGCCTCCGATATGCCCATTTGCTTTGAGTTGGGGAATAAAGTGAATATTAAAGTTGAAATGCATATGTTAGAGCATTTATGATAATGACAATGGTTTATTCAAGTTTTGAAATTCGTTTGAACTGCTCTTTGTTTGTAATTTACTTACGAAAGTATTAATGAAACATAATGGTCAGTTTTTTTATACAGACACGTAGTTCAAAATTGGATATTTTTAATATTTTATATGTGAAAATGAAAGGTAATTCTACCCCATGTTTTGACTCGATGATAAAGAACTAATACCAGATAAATATCATAATAATATTTCTTTTCTTGAATAATTTACCTTCATTATAGAAAAATATCACTAGGTTTGACAGTTGAAATTTCTTTTGTGGTGATGGTTTTCAATTTCCACAATATTTTTTAAATAAATCCTATAAATATAGGCCGCAGGAGTTGTGACTCCATATATTAGAAATGAGTTCAAGAAAATTACTACAGGAATTATAATTATATTCCTTTTCTTGTGTGTGAAAACATAATTATTGAAATCAATATCTTTGATTGGTAAAATCCTTAATGAGGTGATTGCCCCAATTTCAATAAAATTTTAAAATAAATTCTTCTAATAGAAAATCAAAACCCTTAGCTGTTTTCTTTATTAAGATTCAAATATTCGATTTAAGAAGAAAAAAGTGAAAAGACTTAAACAAAAACCTTACTCTCGTTTTCTCGTTGAACTTTTTTCTTTATACAGTACTTCTTCCCTTCATGAAAGTTAATTGCAAATATTTTTCATTACATTTCCTAACATGCACATTGATGTTTTTTCTTCTAAAGCTGTGCTGCTTGTTTTATAAGTTGAGTCATTTGAATTTTCTTTGAAGAAACATTTAAAAAAAAACTAGACGATACATAAATTTTCAACAACAAACAAACTAAGGAATATAATATTTTGTATACGTATGCGAAGTGCCTTTCTTCGCATTTCATCATCACTTATTTTTTAAATAAATTAATTTCTTATTACGCACTTAAATCGTAAAAACTAATCTGGCTTTATTAAATTCCCATTTCAGTTAGTTTTTATCTAGTTTTGGCATTTCCATTTTAATATCTTTTGAAGTGTGTTGTATGTGAGTTTTAGTAATGTAAGAGCTAAACTTTGTATGAGATTATTAACAATCATGGAATATAGTCATTAAAAATATTAAAACGTTAAAATAATTTTATCAAAAGATCTTTTAAAAGAATTACACAACGTAAAAAATTAAAATGTCATTAGATAAAGAGGTAAAACTTAGATATAACCATAGAAGTCAGTGGCCCATAAAAACTGAAAACGATTTCAATGGGGATTTACTCGTCCTAACTCTGATATTGTTAGTGGTGAAGTTTTTTAAAAAATGAATACGCTGAGTATTAAAATTTGGACACTCAATTAATATATTTTTAACAATAAAAGCAGTATCTTTTGAAGTGAGTTCGAACAATAAGCATTAGTATTCTCATAGTGTTATTAAAATATCTTTATTAAAACCTATTTTAAAACAATAAATAATTACACTGAAATCATTAATATTTTCTAATGGCTTGTTTTTTTGTTTTCCATATTCGAAGAATAATTGAAATTATTTTTTTAAAATTTTATCTCGAATATATTCTCCAATTATATTGGCACAGATCGTATATTTCTCCTTTTTTTAACTTACACTTCTGTCTTTATAAAGTTAAAGCCTACTTTTCATAAGATATTTTACATCAAACTATCAGTTGATGTCTTGATATTAAGTCATCAAAAACAATAATATCGATACAATTTAATCAATACAATCGCGTGTTTTTTCATTCGATTTTCATAAAGCTAAAGCTTTGATATTCTATAACATTCACAATCTTTCGAAAAAAATTGGTACTTTTCTAAAACTTTAAATAAAATCATTAAAATTATAATATTTTTGTATATACCTTTACATGATTGAGTTCTTTAAATTTTTGAGAAAATAATCTATAACATTTTCTGTATTTATTTTCAAATGCTGGAAAGTGAAGGAGCATAGTTTGAACTAAGAAACTATTTAAGTTAAAAGAGTGTAATTAAAAGAACTATAACAAAATAAAAGATATATTTTAATTCTTTATATTATTAAGCTCCAGTTTTACGTGAATATGTGAAATATTTTACTTCCTTATGTTATTGAGCTCCCAATTTTATCAGTTACGTTAAATAATTGAAATATTTTACTTCATCATATTATTTAGCACCAAGTTTTTCCATTTACGTTGTTCTTGACATTTATCCAAAAACTTAAAATTCAATGAAAATTACTCATGAAATATTTTCCATATAAAACTTTTATTTGAATGGTTGATTGAATTTATTTTTGTCAAATCTAATATAACAGAAGTACTTCTTAAATTTATATCTTCAAAGCTGCGTAAAATAAACTCTTTAATAAAAGAAAACATTACATTAATTTGGTTAATGCATATAATATGTAAATTACATAACTTTTTCCATCTATTAATATTTAAATAATTGGGGACTTTTCATAAATACTTTGATCATACTTTTAAATATAATAATTGTATTTTTTAAAGAAAACTGCTATTCTTTATTAGTATTGATTAATGATAAGAATGATATGCTTAAATATATCTTGTAAGAGTTTCTGCGCATTATGGAATTTACTTCATAGCATAAAAAGTGTACAATTGATAGCATTAAAACTCAAGACATTAGAAATCTCAAAGAAATTGGATACAACAATCAAACAGGAATGCAATTGCACTGAATCAAAAGAAGAACAGCTCACAATACAATTGAGAGATGAAAGATTATAATTTAGCTATTGTATTATAATCTTTCAACTCTCAATTAAACAATTTTGCTCTGTCATATAACTTGAATATAAAATTATTGAATTAAATACAAAATTAAATTCTTATTCGTAAAGACAAAAAAATTGTGATTTATAATTTTTATAATATTTTTATGCGTTTTAATATATTATTTTTATTTTTTAAAATAATTTTATATTTTATTCTAATATGTAATTTCTGATGTCTATTGTGTAAATTGTGTGTAATTTACTACACACTTATTTAACAACCGTCTCGGCATATTCTATAAAATTATACAAAAACGGAATATGAAGGACAACTGGTTATTTTTTGCTTGCTTGCTGCACTTGCAAAAGAAATTATTATACATACTAGAATTATCATATCTGAAAACGGTACAGAAATCGATGAGAATAACTATAATAAGAAAGTTCAAATCTTCTAAATCCAAATCCAAAGTTCAAATCCAAATCTGTCCGTTACTAAGGCCGTGTAGATCATTATGACAGAAAAATGCGTGGGATGAAAAATACACTTTGTGTCAGCTGAATATGCAATTTTGATGAGTGAGACAATATATGCCTTAATTATCCAAGACACTTAAGCGTCTTTAATTTATTTGGAAATTTCATCTAACAGCAATAGTAGAGATTTCGATACGTAGGTAAGATATTTAGAAGAAATTTTGATAGAAATATAAATTATTAGTAGGTATTTAATTCCTTGTTATTTAATTATATTAAAGAATACTGCAAAGAAATTGTATTTTTCATAACTAAAACTGAACAGCCGTATGAAAAGAACTCACTATTTTTTAAATATATAGAAGTAATCAGATTGATTTTTATTTCAAAGTAGTATTGCACCAAAAAAATTTTCGATTTTAACTACACTTATCCTACAGTTCCTATTATTCCATATATATCCTACATTTAAAGAACTAAGTAAAATTTGGTATGGAAACATAAATGGGAACAATGTTTTAAAATCTAGAATTTCTTGGTTTTATCATTAAAGAAAACGTGCTATTCAATACCTCTCAACTCAATCCGTCTGTAAAAGAAAAAGGGCAATGATTGTTCGCGAATATCGTAATCGTAATCCCCCGTTGGGCAATGCACATATTTCTGAGGGGATTTGAGTTTTAATGAAGGAGGTTTTGTTCTTGGGTTGAATTTATGCTTAGTTTTGTTAAATTCCAGAAAGAAAATGATGAAGGGTGGTGATTTCTTTCTTTGGAGAACTCTTTAGAATGATGAGAGGCTTTGAAAATCTCTCTTTGGATTTTTTAAAGATCAAATCGAAAAAAAGAAGATTAATATTGAGTGTTTGCTTTGAACGTCGCTTTGTTTTTGAAAAGTTCACCAGATTTTACTTTTCTTGGCCTTTTCAATTATTCCTGTTATTTAATCGTAGGGAAAATATAATTAAATTTAATAAGGCAAAAAGTATTTATATTATGATTTCATGCATATATTTAAAATTAAAATTAATGTTTCGTAACTATTATAATCAGAGACTTTTCAGAATTTATTTTTTTTGAAAATATTTCATAATGTTAAAATAAGACTAACAATTATGCAGGTTATCGCTTGATCGAGTGCATTAAGAACTAATAAAATAATTCTATTACATATTAATTTTCTTTGCTGCACTTTATTAATACGATATAAACCTCAGGATTGCCTTGCAGAATTATGTACTTATAATGCTATGTTTTAAATAAATATTGTAATATTTCGGAAATTTGTCACACATTTTCCTTTTTTCTTACAGCCGTGAACTTTTATCTGTTAATAAATGTATTAGAATAATGACATAAATATAATTTTTTTATAATTTAAAAAAATTAAATACATTAGTGTCAATATAGACCGGTAAATTTAAAGATATGCCCAAGCAAAATATCGATACTACAAGGCAATTGAATTGTGTATGTGATTTATTTTAGGTGCATTATGTAGGTAGTGCTATGTGTATAGTATATAAAAACAAGGACATAATTGAAGGGATAGCCACTACGAAGCGTTGAATTGGACAGAGATGCCTCTGCAGGTCTAAATTATGTTTAAAAGCAGGAAACTCGGTCGTTCATTAAAGGTGAATTTCAAAATCCCAAAAATACATCCGAATGTTGTGAAGATTTGTATGGAACCATGATGACAAGGCGTTCTTGTATAGGACAGTTGAATGATGGGCCGAAGCATTTGATGCAAGTAGAACATAGAGTGCGGATTGGACATAGATGCCGTAGGGCATAGAGTAGGATACAGGTTCATTATCCATCTCTTATAAATCTCTTTCAAATCACAGACTAATATTGTTGATTTCTTCAGCACATCTTGCCCTATTATATGTTGCAACTGTCAGTTTTAATTGATAAATTACCATTCTAACTTATTGGCTTAAAATACTTATTGCCATGTTGCACAAGCACGATAATCTTGGGAGATAATGAAACACGTTCTATATTCAATCGAACGCGTCCTTTGGACAGAGATCTGTTCTCTAATTTGAAAAAATTGTAGTGAAAGAATAGAAAAATTGAAGTAAAGCATTATGTCCAAAGATAGAAGACTTTATTAGTGATTATATTGAAAGAATGCAATGTAATTTTACTTCTAAGCCCTTTAAAAATATCTTACATTGATGATGCATTAGTTTATCTTCAATCTTGAAACGTATTTTAATACAAGACTACTCAATAATACTAAGACAACTCAATGAGGTATGTCATGTTATCTGTGACTATCGCATTAATTTAGTGTTAAATTTTATTATTAAACATTCAAGATGTATATTCTAAGATTATGAAAGAATGCTAAATTCTTTAGCAAAATGGTCATTTCCTGATTATCACTCACCAAAGATATGCAAGGTTTTCTCAGTTGTATCTCAAAAATATTCAATTTAAGCAGGGCGAGATGAAAAGTTAGAGACTGTGTGGACAAATCTTCCATCCCCACAAACATAGTTTGGATTTAAAGTAGAGTAAGAAATTTTTATTCTCTAAAATATTATCTAATGCTTCTCAGATCACATGACTCTAACATTAATTATACACATAAACACACACAAAATTAAAATTTCATTCAAACTGAACTTAATTGCATTGATAAGCTAAAATTTTATAAATTCTGAAATAAATCTTCAGAAATATAATTAGCAATTTAAGTGAACTGGGGTTATATTCGAAAAAATATTTTGACAAATGGAATCGTTTTACATTTTTCATCAAAGGCATTTCTCACTTGATAACCAATTCTTTTTGATGCATAAATTTATTCCCTAGGTTCTATTCAGAACCTTTCAACCGAATCTCAGAATCTTGAGCTAGAAGAAAACCCGAACAATAAGGTAATCAATTCCGCGGTTTAGAATCCTGAGAAGGCATTGAACGGGATTCTTGCAAGGCCATTTGTACAGCGAAAAAAGCGTTTGATCATTTTTAAAATTGAAGGACAAAAAGAAGCAGATTACAGTAAAGCAAAAAATAATATAGAAGATAAGCTCGAAACCATTTTTAAAGAGCGCCAAACTATAAAAGGATTTAGAAATCCAATAAAGGATTTTGTAGCACAAGACACCTGTGTCTTCTAGTCTGACAGATGGAATGGAAAAAGTGAACCCTTCAAGCAAATGCTTGCACTCGATGTGCAAAAATTGCTTTTTATGGAGTGTCTATTCGACTGAAGGTGGGAAAAGGAGGGAAAGTCTTCCCTTTTCCACTTCCCCCATTCATTCACGCACTTCTCAGAACAATTTTCCCCCAAGAAGCTATTGACGAGTAACATGTGGTATTTAGTATCTTGAAGGGGTTTTCTCAAGCTCCTTCAAATGTTTAGAATAGTTATATGAGTCGAAATAAACCACATTTCTGAAGGCAGTATGGAAATCCTTCTTAATATAGCTGCAAGTGAATCGATGATAAACTTTAATGCAGTGTCTCTTAAAACATAATAACATTTTTTTGTTATGGAAATCGAAGTAACCAGGTGGAAATTGAAAGTCTCTAATGTAAAATAGAGTTTCAAGTCCACCCGATATCTGATGTGTTGTCATGACTTCCAATTTTTTATTAGTTGACGGAGAAATTCAAACATTCTTTGAATACTTCTGAAATCTCACCTCTTTCTGATTTATTATCGAGGGGCAAATGTGGACTGCTAGTTCTTAATTAGTAACTAGAATTAAGGAATATTTTTTCGTGAATTTATTTTCTGATATAAAAAATTATACTTGTATTTACCCAGTGAAATGCACTATTTAATTTTAATTATAGAATGTATTCTTTAAATGGTTATCTAATAAATAGCCCTCATATGTCAAGCTATATATACCCAATCGAAGTTGTTGGAAATTTAATAATTATATCCCATTATAATATTTATTTGGACAAACACAGTATGATGAATTCGATGAAATTCACTCAATGGATTCTGAGAAATTTGTATTTTAAGTTTCGCAATAGTTCTTAATTTTTATCGGAGACGTTATGCGACTTCTACGCATATTTCAAAAAACTCAAAAGGATGTATGCCATAAAGTCATAACTTCATTGTAAGTTTTTTTGCATCAGCCAGCAGCAAGTAAAAAAAAAACAAGTATTAGTCAGGAAGAAAATAAACAAAAACTGCCTTTAATAGTACTCCTTTTCAGCATCATACTGAAAAATCAGATTACTTTTAAATTTCTCATTTCATGAAACTATATATGGAATAGTTAAAATTCACCAACTATCAAAAATTCAGTGAATTTCAGAGATACTTTCGGTCAAGTACTATTCACTGTGTTCGAATTGAATATTCTTCTATGAATTGCTGCTTTACAAAATTCGAAATGCTAAATTATGCTTACACTTATACAATATTTACGTATTTAACCTTCCAGCGGGCGCGCGTATGTGAGAGATAAACTAGAGATGAATTTCGTTTTATACTTTGAGATCTGGTGGCACTGGGAACGCCTGTCTTTGGCTATTTGTCCTCCTCTATTTGACCTACTTTCAGTTGTCATTGTAAGTTTGGGACGTTAATAGGTCTCTGCAGATCAAGTATTTGTATTTTAGAGATATGAGTGACCGTTCATGTAAATTTTTGTCACATCAGATTTTGTGTGATTTTACAAATAAATCCGTATTTTTTTAGTCTTGCGACAACTGTCAAATGTACTCACAAAGGAAAATGTTTAAAAAAAGCACCCGCATCTCTAAAAAGTGAACTAAAATTAAAGGTGCTAAAGAGAAAAGCCGAACTAGGTATTGAAGAAGCGGAAGATGTGACTTTAGGGAAAAAACTTTTCCAAAAAGAAAAGCGGATTCTATAGTTTTGCACTTCTATATTTTATATGCAAATTGCTCTGTCAAACAATCGGCAATTTCATTTATATTATTTTTAAATCAATTTAGTTAACCCGTGGTCATTTTATATTGTTATTGCAATCTATGTTTATATTGTTTCTGCTTCTTTTTAAGTAAAAAATGTTAAAAATAATTGTAGTTATTAATCCTTAGCTATTTACAATATAATTTTAATAGTTACGCTTTTGAAAATTTACAATTTACTATAGCGTATGTGGAAAATACGCGCGACCTTTCATGTTGGTATGACGGCCGCGCCCGCTGGAAGGTTAAATTTTCTATTTTACTTTAATTTTTTTAAGAACTTTTTGTCTTCCTATGAGATTTTAGGAAAATATTATCTTTACACATACAGTTTGAAATGCCTTTAACTACTGGAAAACACGTTGTAATCTTAATAAATAAAAGCAAATGTATCCTAGTCTATCCAATGGCAATCAATTTTTAAGCATTAAATTATATAAAAATCTTTAAAATATGATTTTTATATTTTGATGCTTATTAAAAAGCAAAACCACAGTACTCGCAAAATGTAAACCATGTACTGAAGTGAATTGCTAAAATAATAGTTAACCTTATAATTTCATAGTAATTATTAACATTTAAATTTTAATCTGCCAGTTATATATAAGCAATTTTGAAATTTTAAAATCAACATTTTTATTCCGCTAACTGTTAGTATATAACAATGAAAAAATAACATATGGAAGAGGTTAATTGACTGAAATTCGAAGGGTTAAATCACTCCAAATCCCAAAATCTTTCGAAACGCAGATTAATCAAAGATAATTTACGATAGATTGTGTTACCAACTTTTCGCTATTCAATTAGCATATAGTTTCAAGTTTCAGATATCTTCTTAAAAACACGACAGAAATATTGCAACTATTTTCTTCCAAAATTCAAAGACAAATAATCATTTTTCATACATCCAAAAGATGATCTAAGAATATTATAGTTCATTATTTTTTATTAAAGAACAAAACCTTAAGAGGAGCGCCAAACATTTTATTCAAAAGATTTTTTAAATGATATTATTAATTATATTCAAAGAATGTAATGTATTTTTGCTTCTACGTCCATTAAAAATATCTTATATATATGTTGCATTAATTTATCTACAATTTTCAAACGTCTTTTAACCGCCCTAATGTAAATACTTTATCTATCTATCTATCTATCTATCTATCTATCTATATATATATATATATATATATATATATATATTGTTATGAACCTGTGGTTTTGCTTTCCCGCGCAAATACTGTCAATGTAAGGAAGACAGATTGACAGTAATGTGTATTGAATAGTGAATGGGTGTGACGTCAGTCCCAAGGCTTGGCGACAAACTTGGCAACCATTTGGCGACTTGGCGACGAATTTGGCAACAAAATGGAAAGTACCCGAAACATCGAGAATTTTCCCGATCCGTCCACTAGGAGCCGAGATCCAGCTAGAACGCTCCTGATTGGTCCAGAAAACGTTAGCCCCGCCTACCACCAGTATATATAAGGAAGAGGGCTCCAGTGTAAATCAATCGGATAAAGTCGAAGCGAATCAGCGGAGAAAAGGGAAAGGAGATCTGAGGAATAATCCGGTGGAGTCAAGCCGAAGTTCGGCAGTGGAGAGAAGCTGAAGCTGAACGATCTAGTGTTCAATGAAGACAAGTAGCGCTGTGGAATTTATCGAGAAGACCTTTGAGAGAGAGAGGTCTTGAACTGTGGAGTCCTGAACGGAGGGCTGCTAATTTCTGTGTGGCATATACTGACGAAGCCAGTGTCGTAGCCAGTTGTGCCGTCGTCGGGAACGGAACTGTCCCAAACTAAGGAGTAATCCCGTTGTGCGAAGTAGTGAGTCAACAGCAAAGGCAAGAAGAGACAAAGGAATAGTTCAGCCAGTTCTGGAGAGACCCAGGAGGTGTAAAGCGAATCCCTTAAAGATTCCCTCTCCGGCTGAATCCTGTCTGACCACTCTGTGGACATTGTCACTACATAATTTCTGCCTGTGGACTACTATCTGCAGTGTGTTGTCCTGTGTATTCGTCTCGGCTGTAAATGGTTATCCTGTACATAGTTGTGTTGTGAATATTTGTCGTTTGTGTGCTGTCTTGTCCCCTTCCTGTAAATAAACGCCTGTGTTGTGTCCGTCAACTAAAGGACTGATCATTCTGTGTATCATCATCTCTAACACCATACACAGCCACTATATACAAGGTAAAAAAAGAACCCGACGGATTTTTAGGATATAGGAAATCCGTAACAATATATATATATATATATATATAATTTTAATTCTTCAACTTGTTTGATTCAATAATGAGTTTTAGTTTCGATTCCGGTTTCGGTTTCGTTTCCGTGGTTATTTCTGTTTCTTTTAAATAATTCTTTGATTATAGTATTTTGGATTTGTTTCATTAATTGGTTCTTGATCATTCAACTTTCATTTTGTGAACTTTTAGCGTGTAATTCTGAATTGAGATTTAATCTCGATTTCGACCTTTTTGGTTTCGTTTTAATTTTTGTTGACCAAGAAATGAATGTTGATTGTTTTAATAATTTTATGATTGTATACATATACAATCTTATGTAATATTTAAAAAATAAATGTAAGATCTTAGCATTTTTCTCTATTGTTAATTAAAATTTATAAGGTTAAAAAGTTTTTAAAAGGTAATTTTTAAAGTTGAAATTGTTTTTATGTAATATGTATAAATCGTTTCTCCACCTAAGAGCAAAATTCTGTAATTTTTTAAGATTTCAATTATTAACTCGCATAATGCAAAAGATGCTTCGATTACAATGCTACTTTTTTACTAATTAGGGTAAATATATCAAATTTTTTCAAAAATATTCTAAAAGAATCCAAAAACATCAATGCGAAAACGATTTTATAATTTAATTATTCTTATAAACTTAAAAGAGATATAAAATAAAACTGCAAACATTCTACTTACTATTACCAAGTATAAATTGAAAAAAAAAGATGAATACTTTTTACTTTCTCATATGAAAAATAAAGTAAATGTTTTGTAACTGTCAAAAAATCACATTCAATATTTTTACTAATATCCATGTTTTAAACTTTTCTACGTATGATAGACATAATTTTAAAAACATATTCTTAAAATTGTGTCATCATGTCCTCAAGTATGACAATTTAGAACTACTTCACTTTAGAAGGGATGGAATTCGGTATTTGATCGGACCTAATTTCTTGGTTTCTATGAAATTTTAAATAAAATCTATTCCCCGGAAGCCTGTCTTTCAGAATACAATAGCTACAAAATGCATAAAGGCATAATAATATTTTAAGAATGTAAAATATATACATTTTAAATGAAAATATGTTTTTGTTTCAAATGTAGAAAACCAACAAAATTTTAAATGCAAAAGTATCAAATTTAGATAGACAAATGGTAAACAAAATAGTTGACTTTTGATCAGCCGGCGTTCCACATTCATACAAATGTTATAATTCTTAATACCAAGACAAATCAATAAAGTGTGGGTGTAAATAATCTGTGACTCTCACATTAGTGTGGTGTTAAATTTTAGCTTCTCTCAAATATTATCTAATGATTCTCAGATAACATAAATCTAACATTGATTAGACACACAAACACACACAAAATTAAAATTTCATTTCCAAATTTAACTTAATTCCATTGATAAGCTAAATTTCATAAACTCCAAAATAAATCTTCAGCAATCTAATCAGTAATTCAGCAATCAGCAGTTTCAGACAACTGGGGTTATATTTGAAAAATATTTTGACAAATGGAATCGATTTACATTTTCCATCAAATTCATTTCTAACTTCATAACCAATTCTTTTTGATACATGAATTTATTCCGATTTCAACCGGATCTCAGAATCTCGAGCTAGGAGAAAACCCAAACAATAAGGTAATCGATTCCTTGGTTTAAAATCATCAACAAGTATTGAACGGGATTCCTGCAAAGCGATCTGTACCGCCGAAGAAAGCATTTGATAATTCTTAAAATTGAAGAGGAAAAAGAGGCAGAAAAGAGGAAAGCAATAAATAAGCTAGAAGATAAAGCCGAAAGTATTTTTAAAGAGCCCCAAACTATATAAGGATTTGAAAATCCAATAAATAATTTGTAACACACGATATCTGTATCTTCCAGCCTGACAGATGGAATGGAAAAAGTGAACCCGTCAAGCAAATGCTTGCACTCTTGCAATTGCTTTTTAGGGAGTGTCAATTCGACTAAAGGTGGAAACTTCTATCCTCTTCCACCTCCCCCATTCGTAAGAGAGCCCCTTAGAACGAATTTCCCTGGCGGAATTATTGACGAGTAACACGAGGTCTTTAGTGTCTTGAAGGACTTTTCTGAAGCTCCTTCAGATGTTTAGAATGGTTATTTGAGTCGAAATAAACCGCAATTCCGAAGGCAATATGGAAATGCTTCTTAATATAGCTGTAAGTGAATGGATGGTAAACTTTTCTGTAGTGTCTCTTAAAACATAATAACGTGTTTCTCTTATGGAAATCGAAGTAGTCAAGCAAAAATTAAAAGTCTCAATTGTAATATAATTGAGTTTCAAGCCCTTCCGGGATAAGAGTTTGTCAGGACTTCCGATTTCTTGTTAGTTGACTGAGGGATTCATACATTCTTTGAATATTTTTGAAATTGCACCTCTTTCTGATTTATTATAGAGGGGCAAATGTGGACTGTTAGTTCTTAATTAGTAGCTAGAGTATAAATTACGGAATATCGTTTCGTGATTTTATTTTCTGATATAAAAAAATATGCCTGTACTTTAACACATAAATGTGCTGTTTAATTTTAACTATAGAATGCATTCTTTAAATGACTAACTAATAAATAGCTCTCATATGTCAAGCTATATGCATGCAATCAAAATTGTTGAAAGTATAATCTCATTATCATATTTATTTGGACAAACACAGTATGATGAATAGGATGAAATTCACTCATTGGATTCTGAGCATAAAATCTTAAATCCATTGCAAGTTTTTTGCATAAGTCAGCGCGTAAAAAAAATCAACTATTAAGCTACCATAAAATAATCTAATACTGCCTATAATTATTATTCATTTTCAGCAGCATTCTGAAAAATCAGATTAACTTTTAAATTCCTTATTTCATGAAACTGTATACAAAGTAGTTAAAATTCACCAATTCCCAAAAACTCGGTGAATTTTACAGAAACTTTTAGTTAATTCAAGTATTATTATCCGTATTCGAATTGAAGATTTTTATTGAATTATTGTTTTACAAAATTCTAAATGCTAAATTATGTTTACACTTATACAGTATTTACATATTAAAATTTTATATGCTGTCTTTATTTCCTAAAAATATTTTTTGTCTTTCTATGAGATTTTAGGAAAATCTTTTCCTTACTCATACTGTTTGAAATGCCATGAACTACTGAAAAACATGTAGTAATCTTAATAAATGAATGTAAATGTATCCCAATCTATCTAATGGAAATCCATTTTTAAGTATTGTATTATATGAAAAACATTAATATCTATTTTTTATATTCTTATGCTTAGTAAAAAGTAAAACCACAGTACATGAAAAATGTAAACCATTGGCTGAAGTGAACTGTTAAAATAATAATTAACCTTATAATTTCATTATAATTTTTTCCATTGAATCTTTAATCAGCCAGTTACATGTTTATAAGCAACTCTGAAATTTTAAAATCAAAATTTTTATTCCGGTAACTTTTAGTATATAACAATTAAAAAATAACATATGGAAGAGGTTAATTCACTGAAATTCGAAGGGTTAAATCTTTCCAAATCCGAAAATCTTTCGAAACGAAGATTAATCAAAGAAAATTCACGATAGATTGTGTTACCAATTTTCGCTTTTCAACTAACATATTTTCTAGTTCCAGACATCAGCCACGATCGATCATCCTCTCTAACTTCTTAAAATCTCTACAGAAATATTGAAACTATTTTCTTTCAAAATTCCAATTTTTCCAAAAGATAATTAATCATTTTTTATAAACCCGAAAGAAGATTTAAGAGTATAGTTCATTATGTTTTCATTAAAGAACTAAAGCTTAAGAGGAGAGCCAAATATTTTATTCAAAATATATCAAAAGTGATATTACATTGAAATATTAATAATAAGTAAAAAAATTAAAATATGAAATAGTGCTATTATATAACTATTTATTCATTGAATTATTAAAGAATGCATGATTTTATTGTAACTAATGGAATATATACGAACAGATGAAAGAGAATAAAAATAGTAAGCATCAAACTTTATATATAATAGAACGAGAATTTACTCAGATTATGTATAAATCTATCTTGCTGATCAATTTGAAGTTTTTATTAAAAAAATGTTAATTAATAGATCAATTATTTCATGAAAATTTGGTTTCTATGGACAGATCTTAATATTATTAAATTCAATTGTAGTATGGAGTATTACAAAAAATATAATTGGAATTTTCATTAAAATGCAGTATCGATGAAATATACTTCATTCTCATTCTAAATATAATTGAGGTTATTGACATAAAATTGTTAAAAACCGTACCAAAAAAATTATGTTATGTCTATGTTATGTTATATCTATAATTTGAAATTAAATATTCACATATGAAGGGAAATTCTTATTGTCATGCACTGCATTTGTAGGAAAAAATGTTTTTAAGCAAAGAAACTCGACAAAATATTCAAATCTAATTATAACTTGAATAGCAGATAATTGCTATTTAATTATTATACTTATTAGTTCACAGATATATTAAACTCGAGAACGATTTTTAAAATTTTCTCTAATCTTTTTTATTTCAAGCAACAAATCTTTTGTTATAATTATTGCAATTCGAATCTCTTTCAGTTTGGAAGGAATCATATTTTTAATTAATACACAACAAATTAAAAATTTATCATGAATATTTGGTTGGTATAAATAGTTATAAAAAAGATTATTGGATCTGAACTATAAAAAATGTATTTACTATTAAAACACATTAAGAAAATGAAATTATCAAAAAAAGAAAGAAATTATAACGTTGACCTTCATTTTTTTAATTTTGACAAAAATGATGTAAAATATAAACTGAGCAGTTAGCAGGGTTTTTTTTAATGAAATTTCGACATCTGTCAAATTTTCAGGACACATTTGTATTTTTTTTCTTTCATATTTATACTACATAAATCATTTAAGTCCTATAAGTTACATCTATATATTTATTCGGTTTTTGTTAAATTCTGTTTTTTCCAGTTCTACATGCCCATAAACCTTTCCTAATATTTTTTAATTATTAATTTATCCCCGAATCAGAACGTCTATTCGTGAAATTATGATATTTTCAAATTTTAATTTAAAAGATAAATTAATTCATTCCCACTTATAATTGTATACAAAAATTTTCTTGAATCCGTAATGATCTTAAATATTCTATATATTCTCTATTACATTTTTATGACAACAGATTTCAAACAAATAAAGGTATTTATTTAAAATATATAGAGAGAACAGAAATGTGTAGAATGGCCATTCTCATTTAGAGGAAAGTTCATATCTTTTACTACGTTCACATTTTGAAAATGCTTTGATATATTTTAAAAACATTTGCTACAATATGATCATTCGATATATTATATAATTTAATTTTACTATCGCTCGATGTTTATTAATTCATTCACACTTATAATTGGATACAAAAATGCTCGTGAATCCCTAATCATCTTAAATATTCTATATATTCTCTACTAAATATTTATGACAAAAAAAATTTCAAACAATTAAGGGTATTTATTTTTAAAAAATGAGATAACAGAAATGTGTAGAACGACCTCTCTCATTTGGAGGAACGTTCGCATTTTTTAATACGCTCACATTTTTAAAATGCTTTGATACATTTTGTATACATTTGCTACAATATGATCATTTAATAATAGTTCGTTAATTTAATTTTACTATCTCCAGTTGTTTACCTTTTCAATCAGATAATTTTAAAATTCATATAACACTTGAATAATCTTATCGCAATATATTCATTAGTATAACAGAATAAATGCTATTGCATCATGTAAATATAATTGTAAACTAAATAAATTAAAGAAAATAATAAAAATGAGTTCTCGAACGGTAGATGTATCTTTCTCATATTTTATTGGAATTGGATATATGTATTACTTTAATTGGGCAACCTCCAATACTAACTAAAAATTCTGTAAAATAATATATTTAAGAATAAAAGTTACTATAATTCACCTTATGAAGTCACATTTGGATGCTTTGCCTTAGAATAAAATCTTGACCATGGACTCAAAGATTCTAACCAAAACGTACATAAAATCACTATGTGTGCTCAGCGCATTTTAAATATATCAGAAGCCAATCGTTTTGTACTGGTTTGCTAATGCAGTTTAGGAAGGTATGGCCGTCTATCCAACGGTAGACGTATCTATCTCATGATTTATTGGAATTGGCGATATATATTGTGTTTTAATAGAGCAATTTTCAACTGTAATTCACAATTATGTACAATAATACAATTAAGAATAGAAAAGTTAGTATAATTTACCTTATGGAGTCACATCTGGATGCTTTGCCTTAGAATATGATCTTGACTATTGATTCAAAGATTTTAAACAAAACACACGTAAAATCACCGTGTGCTCTAAAAGCATTTCAAATTCATAAAGAACAAGCCGTTTTATACATGTTTGCTAAAAAAATTTAGGGAGATACGGCATCGTCGCACGTGTCATCCTAACCATTTAAAAATCGTTTAAACGACTTCGAAACTCAATATAAATGACCATAGTATAAATGAGAAAATCATACTTTTTAATTAATTGTAAATTAATTAATAAATTATAGATTAAGTTGTAATTAATTGCAGATTAATTAGATAAAATAGAATTAATTAAAAATTATCTAATATATTGCAATTTCCAGGCATTTTATTAAACGTAAATAGTTTTGTAATTAAGAATGAATAACATTAATATTATTCTTCCTCGATTGTGAATTCCCTCAACAACAAAACGTATTCAATATGACTGAAAAACTAAATTTAAACTAAATCATGAAAGGTAAACTAATTTCAGATCTATGTAAAATTAACAAACCATACCCTCTTCTTATGAAGTTATTAGCATAAAAAATTCTCTGTTGCTCTTATTATTCTAATATTAAATTACCCAAGAATTGGACTTTGATATTCCTAAGGAAATTCTGCATCTGCGAAGATTTATCGGCAATAATTATTTCGTTTCTAATCTTCGAATATAACCTTATTTTGAAAGCGACCACTTCTAACACAACAGGCCATTTCCTACCAACTGCGCAAGTCTTGAAAACCTGCTAAATTCCCATTACAAATCTTAAACTCGGAAGATCGCCTCATACAAACATTACTACGAAATGGGAGACCCATTTCATAAGATGAAGTCTCCCAAAGAATTTAAGATTTACGTAGCGATATATCTGGAAATAAAGGAGGTGAGAGCACTACTATTTTGGGACTACGCATCCTTACTGGAGGAAGAACACGACTGGGTAAATTAAGATGTATGAAAGTTTAAAGGAATTTGGAAGCAGGATTTTAATGGGATCTTCAATCTCCGGTTATGCTAGAAATAGAGGCAAAGTAACTACTCACGGGGAAAGGGATTTCAATTATACAGGAAAACAAGGTATAACATTTTATAAAATGCACATAAAATTTGAGTCCAATTCATACACCAAAATGAAATTAATTCCGTTATTTTCTTTAGAATAGAAATAATTAATGAGTTTACTGAGGTTTTTTTATGATGTTTCTTAAAATAACTGCTCAGCTTTTTAACTTTGTTATTCCTTGTAAATCTTATACTTGAATATTGAATGTTAATATTGGATATAACCTGTTTGATTGGGATATATATTTGCAGAGTAATTACATTGAAGTTTTAATTCCTTTAAAAGAGAAAAGTTTTGTTTAGTAAGACACATCTATGTGCCACGTTCACCTTATTATTTTGAACATGGAATAAATAGCATAGAATAACATTTTATAAAAGTCACATAAAAAGTAATTCAAACTCATACGCCAAAATAAAATTAATCCCTTTATTTCTTTAAGAATAGCAATAATGAATTAACTAACTGATGTTTTTGATAATGCTTTTTTAAGTTCACAGCTTCTAAATTTCTGCATCCATTATAAATTTCATGCCTTATTTGAAAATTCATAATTATCCTTGTAGGCATCCTGTTTGACTTGAAAAATGAATTACATAATTTGTGACAGTTAATTACTTTGAATATTAAATTGAGTAAAAAAAGAATTCTCGTTTGATTCGGAACATATGTGAATCTCTGTATTCTATTAGCTCGAATTTGTATTAAAGATCAATGCTTATCCACATTCATTTTGCCATCAATTCATAATAGCCTTTAACTAGAATTTTCGTACCACCGGAAGACACTTGGTAAAATATGAGCTACCGGTCCTCCGTAAGTGTAACACTGCTAGTTCATCACCAGCTACAGTACAACCCTTTCCTTGGGAAAATCTCCCCTAGGTGTTTCCGTTCGTCAGTAAGAGCGGACTCATATCTTTTATTATTTTCAGACAGAATGAAGGAAAGAAAAGAAGCAAATTTCTTTCGAAGCGTCTTTTAATTTCTTGCGGTTGAAATTTTAAACAGAGATCGTCACCCCCCATGGTGGTTGGTTCTCCCACCACCATGTCAGAAGCTTTGCATCCTGAATTACGATGTGAAAGGCCTCAATGAAAAATCTTTGAAAACAACAATATATTTACACCAAAATATAATTTTATACTTTTACATGAAAAACTGGAGTCCTTAATTAATTAATTTCTTTACCAAAGAATTTGCGAAATAAAACATGTGACCTCAACAATCCCTAATCGTATTTAAGGACGTTTTGTTTCAAACTATTGAAAATTAAATACATCTAGACACGATCAAATAGTCAACAAAAAAGTTGATTATCTCTATAAATAAAAATGAATCTTTGCCTGAATATCTCTTATGCGTTGCCATACCGCTCGTCCAATTACTATGAATGTTTGAATGCTTATTACTTGCACATACTGGATGGTTAATGCCATAATAAAATTATCTAATTTATAAAAATGTTTTCTAATCTATTTACCGCATCTTTTCAAGAATTATTTTTGCCAAAATAAATGGCAATAAAGTCACAACACATTGAGTAAAGATAATAAATTCAAGGTATTTGTTAATATTTTGTAGCTATTGTATGCAAAGTCAATGTATAACTTTCTCTGAGGTAAAGGTTTTGTTAGAGAGTGTGCAAGAATGTTTAAGGGTAACCAATCCTCTAAGTTTGACATTTCAACTAAACATTTATAAATTTTTAGCGTTTTGGGGTTACCTTCCGAAATTATTAGAAAGAAAATCATTTTGCGCCTTCTCAGTTTTCAAAAAATTGTCTTTTCAACTATATTAAAGGTTATATGGTATAAGTATTTCTATGTTTAATCGGTTTTCAAATAAAATATTTTAATCTCACTTTTTTATATTAGTCTTGAGAATTCTGAACGAGTATTAAATGTTAGAAATTACCTTCTGTAGTCACATTTGGATGTTTCACCTTAGAGTAACATCCTGTATATGAACTCAGAGATTCTAGCCAAAATTCACACATAATTGCTGTGTGTGCTTTCCGCATTTTAAATACATAAAGAAAAAATCGTTTTATTCTTTTTTGCAAAAAAAATATAAATAATAAATGGTGGGTATGGCATTGTCTCAGGTGTCATCTTTGTCCCTTAATAATAGTTAAAAAGACTTCAAATTTCTATATAAATGATCGTAGTATAAATTAGAAAATCATACTTTTTAATTAATTGTAAATTAATTAATAAATTATAGATTAAGATGAAATTAATTGAAGATTATTAGATAAAATAGAATTAATTAAATATTATCTAATATATTGCAATTTCCAAGCATTTTATTAAACTTAAAGGGTTTTGTAATTAAGAATGAATAACATTAACAGTATTCTTCCTCGATTGTGAATTCTCTCAACAACAAAACATATTCAATACGACTGAGAAACTAAATTTACGCTAAATCATGAATAGCAAACTAATTTCAGATCTAAGTAAAATTAACAAAGAATACCCTTTTAGTATGAAGTTGTTGGGATAAAACATTCATATTCACAACACAATTTCAATCGACATACGAGAGATACACCTGAAGATTCCGGAACAAATCGTGTTTCTCTTATTATTCTAACCTTAAATTACCCAAGAATTGGGCTTTGATATTCCTATGGAAATTCCGCATCTGTGAAGATTTTACGGTAATAATTATTTCTAATCTACGAATATAAACTTATTTTGAACGCCTCCACTCCTAAAACCACAGGTCATTTCCAACCAACTACACAAATCTTGAAAACCTGCTAAATTCCCATTGCAAATCTTAGACTCGGAAAATCGACTCATACGAACATTACCTTGAAATGGGAGACCCATTTCATAAGATAAAGTCTCCCAAAGAATTTAAGATTTACGTAGCGATATAACTGGAAATAAAGGAAGTGAGAGTCCAACTATTTTGGAACTACGCATCTTTACTGGAGGAAGAACACGACTCGGCAAATTAAGATGTATGAAAGTTTAAAGGAATTTGGGAGCAGGATTTTAATGGGATCTTCAATCTCCGGTTATGTTAGAAATAGAGGCCGAGTAACTACTACCAGAGAAAGGGATTTCAATTATACAAGAAAACAAGATGTAACATTTCATAAAATTCGCATAAAAAGTTATGAAACTTATACGCCAAAATAAAATTAAATCATTAATTCTATAATGGCAATAATTAATGAACTGAGTGAGACTATTTTATGATGTTTCTTAAAATAATCACTCAGCGTTTTAACTTTTGCATCTCTTATAAATAGATTAAAATTGAAAATTTATAGTTGATATTGGAGTCAACCTGTTTAACTAACTTATTACTTTGAAGTATTACTTGCTTTTAAAAAGAAAAGTCTTGTTTAATATGACATATCTATGAATCTCAAGCACCTATTATTTCGGACATGGAGTAAATAGCAAACATGGAATAACCCTTTATAAAATTCATATAAAAACAACTGAAAATTATAAGCCAAAATAAAATTAATTCCTTTATATGTTTTTGAATAGCAATAAAAAATGGACAAACTGATGATTGATGCTGTTTTTTTAAAAAAATATTTCAGATCTTCTAAATTGTTGTATCCCTTATAAATTTTATACCTGATATAAAAATTCAGCATTATCCTTGTAGGCAACCTATTTGACTCGAAGATTGAATTACAGAATTTGTGATAGTTAATTACTTTGAACATTAAATTAATTTTAAAAAATAATTCTCGTTTAATTTGTCACACATATGAACCTTTGCATCCTATTAGTTCGCATTTCTATTAAAGATCTATACATATCAGCATTAATTTGCCATCAATTCCTAATAACATTAAACCATTAGTTTCGTATCACCGGAAGGCACATGGTGAAATTTGAGTGTCCGGCCCTCCGTATCTGTAACACTGCAAGTTCACCGCCAGCCAACGTTTAACCCTTTAGTTGGGAAAATCTTCCCGAGCTATTTTCGTTCGATAATAGGAGTCGACTCATATCTTTTATTTTGTAGCCACCAGGGTGATGGGAACCAACCACCATGCCATAAGCTTCTCATCCTGAGTTACGATGTGAAAGACCATTGTAAACAACAATATATTTCAGTCAAAATATAAATATGGACGTTTGAAGGAAAAATTTGAGTTCCTGATTAATTAATTCATTTATTAAAGAATTTAAAACTTTTGCTTTCAATAATGCATAATTGAAAATAAATACGTTTTGTTTCACACTATAAAAATTTAAAATATCCAGACCCGATCAAATATTCGACAAACAGCGGATTATCTCTACAAATAAAAATGAATGTTTGTCTGTATGCCTCTTATGCGCCACCGTAATACTCATCCGATAGCGATAAACTTTGAATACTTATTACTTGCGTTTACGGGATGGTTATAGGCATAGTAAATCTATCTAATCTAATACTATAATACGAGGAATGGTTGCCAAGTCGAAAATCGCCCCAGAATTAATTAACTCCAGTAAACTTGGGGGTCTGGGGTTTTTGGCCACGAGGAATCGATTGGAGCCGGTTTTGAAGCGCTACGATCGAGCAGTTCGGAGTTACAGATAGGATATTTTCAAACTTTATTAGTTCGCCATAATGACTACTTAAATTTTCAAGCGGTAACGTGCTGCCATCTATAGCCAATAGGGCGAACTAATAAAGTTTTATGTTTATGCTGTTATAGGTTTATAATATATTTCTTTTGTATGTATATATGTTTGGTTTTTCTAAATAAATTTGTCAAAAATATTGAACTTCAACACACTTCAATCTTTACCTTTACTTTACCTTTGTATAGAATAGTTCCCTTTCCAAACTCTAACTTTGTTTAGAATAGTTTACAATGGTGCACTTTAACCGGTTATCTTTTCACCAATGGTTTCACAAATTTTCTTATGGCATGTATTGTTTTGATAAATCACAATTGAAAATTTAAATCTTCGAGTTAGCTTCGATACCTGTTTTCTCCGAGCGGAGCTCGGTCACCCGCTGATATATAAAAATATATTTTCTGATCTATTTACAGCAGCATTTAACCAAGGATTATTGTTAATATAAACCTCCAAGGAGATACAACAGATTGAGAAAAGAGGATAAATTCAAGCTAGACATTATATTTCGCAGGTATTGTATGTAAAGGCAATGTAAGGTTTTCTCTGAGGTAATAGATTTTTTTACAGAGTATGCGAGAAAATTTTAGGGGATCCAATCTTACAAGTTTGAAATTTCATTTAAACATTTAATGAAATTTAGCTCTTTTTCCATTAACTATTATGGTACAAATAATTTTGCTCCAGCTTAGTTTTGAAATATTTTTCTTTTCAATTATATTAAAGACTGTATGATATACTTTTCCTATCTTTAATCAATTTTAAAAGAAAATATTTTAATCTTATTTGTAACGTTAAACTTGAGAATTCTAAGCGAATACTAAACGAATCACGACATACGATAAATAATTTCATTCACTAACATTCTGAAAGAACACCAAGCATTACAAATCTAAAATAATTCACAAAGTAATGTATAAAAATGAATATTTGTTTGTAGAAGGGAATAATAAAAATAGAATATATACTTTTTATGCTTCTCCTTTACGAATCCTTCAGTTTCAATGCATGCATTCATTGCCAACAAGGAAATAAATATTATTCCTCCTATCATTCTTAATTAAACAATACAACTATTTCAAATTCCAAATGATATTTCCAAGATTTTTTTATTCTAAGGCAGCAACGAGTCGGGTATCAACTAGTCTGAAATACGATAGCAGTAAGTAATTCAATTATTTCAATAAACTTTTGTATCCTCATATTTAACCTTATTTATAATTATGATAATTCTTCGAAACTACAATTATTTATGCAGAAAGATTTCTTTTTTTTCCAAACGTAAATATTTTGCATAATGAATAGAACTAATCCCATTAATGGAATTATACTCTGAAAAAAAAACAGTGTAAAAAAGTATTTCCCAGATAGGGCGAAACTTAGGCTTACCGTCGTGTTCTTTTAATTTGAAGCAATAAAAAAATAATAAAGCAAAGAAAAAAACTGAAATGGAGCTGAATTTAATTACCATATCCATTCTATCAAGAAAAAAATTCTTAAACTATTTGCTTTGTACAAAAAATTTAATATCTTCCACAACTCGATGGTTATCTCGTTTCTCTGTTTCAAGTTTAAATCGCAATAGAATGAAAGATCCCCCGATCAAAATTTGCTTCTTTTCTTTCATTCATTCTGCCTAAATATTCAACACCCAAGATTGTTTTATTATCACTATTTCTACGAAATTCTATTGGATTCATATCAAAAATATATATCTTTATTAAAAACTGATACAGGGTGATCAGCGAATAAGCCCTGATTTCAAAATTAAATATCTCTACAAAAAAGATCGATAGAATTATGCGGTAAACCGTACGTTTATTATTAAAACTGTAAGAGTGCTGCAAAAAAGTATAGAAAATTTAGTAACGAAAATCATTAACATATGGCACTCTGAAATCTCTTTGTCTGAAAGGTGTCATTAAAAAAATAAAATGATGTGGTATTTCCAATCAGAAAGCAGTTTTTTCAAAATGTTCACCATTCGAAACAATGAGGTGGTGTAATCGAACAATGAAATTTGGCATCACGTCTTGCAATGTCTTGCTCCCCACAGAGAGAAGTCACAAGGATTCAGATCGGGAGTCATTTTTCATTTTTGACGTCACACTGAAAACGTCTATGGGCACTGTTATTAGAGTGGCATCTGTTTACGATTTTGGTTAATAAATTTTCTAAACTTTTGTAGAGCAATTTTACAGTTTTGCTAATAAACGTACAGTTTACCGCATAATTTTATCGATCTTTGCTGTAGAGATATTTAATTTTGAAATCAGGGCTTATTCGCTGATCACACTGTATATAATTCAATATTTATGTTTATTAAAAAAATTCAACGCCTAATTTTTTATTTGTGTTTTCCTCTGTAGATAATACAGATTTTATTATCTGTTTTTGTAGATTAACGAAGCATATTGATTTAAGACAAGCAATTGAGTTATATGTTTCGATTTATCTATTATCTGTTAATCGATTTAGTTAGCTTTTTTAAGTTTTTTTCTAGTTTCTGTTAAGGGAAATCCAAACCATGTGAATTCAAGTTTCCCTACATCTGAAGAGATAGAAAAAATTTAATATAATGATTTTGGATTATAAATAACGTTTAAAGATGTAATTGCATGATTTATAATTTAATGATTGTATTGTATGATTTCAAATTTGGAAGCCGTCGATTTTTCGATTCCATAAAAATAATGGTTAGATGAAAAATATCTAACCAAGCAACATATAGAAAGATTATTCAAGGCCACGAACTGAAACCGAAAAGTTTGGTTGAATGAAAAAATAAAATTCTTCAAACACAAAAAAATATTCCAAATATTAACTCTCAGAGTATTCTTATCAACCGGTGAATATCATCTACTTGCAGATTACGCCTACCTAGAACGGAGAAGGGGAGGTTCTACAAACGTATAGCATTTGATCGAATTTATTAAAATAAACATTTTATGAGATTTAAATTTTTGAATTTGATACTTGGCTTCCTTATAATATATAATTATCAAATATAAATTGCCAATGGTACAGGAATTTGAAGAATATTCCGGGTAAAGCGGAAGTGGAATTATAATGATTTCTTTTAATGGACTTTGTGCGAACAAATTAAACATTTTATCACCCAAACTTACCAACACGTTGTATTGTATTATCGGAGTATTAATTTAAAAGAAACTGACAAAATAATTCGTATTGCGGAATATATCTGTAAACACTGTGCGTCATATAAAGATGAAAACTCGAGACATCAAACATAAACATGGTTGCTAAAGTAGCAACCGTATATTCAGCGGCGGGTTTTCATACATGCACAAGATACTTTATACTCATGCCTCGAACCTTGTACAGGTGCTTGAAATCTGCTTGACATACGTCGCAATGATAATTGGATCGGAATCCTATTATAGTAATGACACAATATCACCAAAAGTTTACTAAGACCGTATTTTATCAAAACTTCTGTTCTTGTATAGTACAAGAACACGCTTCCAATATGTGCAATTAATGATCACATATACAGTTAAGGACATAAATTTAGTTAAATTATCGATAAAATGTATTTATATCCACTTCTTAAATAAGTTTTTTTTTTAGACTTCCTAGTTCAACAAATCTTAGCAGGGCTAAATTGGGTCTCAATAGCCACCACATTAAGGTAAATAATTACTTATATATTTCAGCTCACCTTCATTTTTCATCAATATTTTAGTAAGGTGTTTCAATATCTAATTTAATGACTTTGATGCCTTTTTTCCACTTTTACATTAATCAATGCAATGCAGTTAAGTTTTATACGTTTTGCCAAGTTTGGAACAAATATGGACAATTAATGCACTTGTGTATTTTGAAACAATATGAGAGTCCTTTCCTCCTTTGAATCATTCTCTAATGATTAGATTAAACTTATCAAGATAAATGTAAATGATGGCATTATTTTAATTAACAGTTATTATTTTTTTAAATATTTTGAAAATCTGTAGTTGCATCAGTAAGACAATGGGTTAGGTATCCAAATATGACACCATCCATTTATTTAAATATCCGCCATTCTTCAAACACGTTCGATTCTATTTTGCTATTAATTTAAACATCCCCAATAGAATCAATTTATTGAATAACTGTGAAATTCGTTTCATAATTTTTTGATATTTTTGAGTAAGCACTTTAAATGGTCCTTCCCTTCCGAACCCACCTTCCAAAGTTTTTCTTAGCGATATCAAATAAATGTAAATAGAGATAAGAGATGATCAGATTTATTTTAGGATTTAGAAACAAGGTTGTTTAGAAATGAATGCTTTTATGATATTTCCTTGAACTGGAAGTAGATTAAATGGCGAGGAAATAACTTAAAGACACCTTTGAGGAAAAGAAGTAACTTAAAGAAACCTCTAAGTTTCTATTGGTTTTATATCTTTAAAAGAAGAGTTAAAGTTAAAAGAAACCTTTTCATTTAAACAGGAAAGATATAGAGTCTTATATCTAGTAATTAAAAAACGTGATTGCATAAAAAAAGACTTGTTTTGCAATTAATAATATACAATTATGTATGTGATTGCGTAGTAAATCAGGTCACACTCTAGAATTATTAGTGCATGGCATGAAAATATACAAACAAAACTTAAGTCTCATACCTGACATAAATATAGTTTTACTGGATATCTTGAAAACCTTAATTTACTTAATATCTAAAATATTTTCTTTTAAACAAACCAGCTATATATTTCAATTTAACTTTTCTTCATTTCACTTTGGTTCATATTTACACGGTTTTCACTTTTTTATTTTATGATTTATATTTTTTGTCTTCTGCATTCTTTTCCCTTTTAAACCCCATCTATATTACAGATACTTTAATATTTACTCTTCTTATTGTTTAGTAAACTCTAATATTAAATTAGAATTATCGTTTTATTGGTTGAATATAGATTTAGAGATCCATATGTGTTTTCTTGAACGTTTTTAAATAATTTTATAATTTTAAAGTATTTTTTATGTTGTTGAGCAGCAATTAGAGAATTTTATAACTGCACCTTCGGTGATTGCAAAATGACACATAGAAAATTAAGTGAAGGCTTAGAGTCGAAGTTTTCAAAAGAACAAAACACACTTACATAATAATTTTTCAAAAATTTTAAAGCAATTTAATTATGAATAAATGACTTCGATTTCAGATGTTATTTGAGCATTTCGAATTTTATTTGGCTATAATATACGTTACAAAGGTTCCAGGCAAAATCTAAACTATATGTTTCTGATGATAAGAGGAAGATTCAGATATTTTTTAACATATTCATATCGCTCAGGAAATTTATTTTTTCTGTTATAGGTTAAATATTTCTCTACTTAAGAACGGAATTTTGCAATTTCTAAAAAAAATCCACAATTAACAAGCACAATACAAAAGATACTTCGATTACAATATCACTTTTTTATGATTAAGAGAAATATTTAAAAATGCTTAAAAATAGTTTCAATGAATCTAGAAATTGAGGAAATACTCTTACAACTTTATTATTATTATTATTAACATAAATAAAACTAAAAATGAAATTTCATATGTTTTTCTTGTTATTTGATTGCATAAAGCCATTTTTTTTTTTTACTTTCACATGTACGATGTTAGAGAACGTGTACGAAGAGTTAGCAGTATGATTGATAAAAAGTGGAATTTGAGTTTTCGTCGAATTTCTATGTTTATCACATTCATGAGTAAAAAAAAGCCATGTGTTTGAGAGTATTTGAACAAAATAATTCAAAAGTACTTTGAGCTAGACGGATTAAATTTGGTTATGATCCCACAAGCTAATCTGTAAGTTTATATTAAATTTTAAAAAAGAGAAGTTATATCTATTCCAAAGAAGATTATCTGTTTTTGAATACAAAAAAAAATTGAGAACGAAAAGTTATGTAATATTTAGTGTTCGAGTTTAATATTTAAAATGTAGATAAACATCAAATTTGAATTAAATCTATCAGAAAATTAGCCGTTCATCGCTCTGAATTTTTCATTCACATAAACGCAATAATTTCTAAAGGCAATGAAAAATCAATGAAACTAAGTATATTAATTTGTGAGTACAATTGTGATTCTTTGTCGAATTTCAGTATCATAAAAGGCATTCAAAATATTTATTATCAAATTGGATTAAGAAAGACCTTCAATCTATATTTCCAAACTATTATTCATAAGTACCATGATAGGTTTTCGCTGCGTTACCACAAGAATGGGCAATTTAAAGAAGGGAGCCAGGAAGAATTCAAGAATATTCAGTGAAGTCTCAGAATAGCATATTTATCTCATTTGTTTTAAAAACAATATTTATTTTTTTTATTTTCACGAATGTTACCTAATGTTTCACTTATCAAATGAATGTAAACACAATTACTTTTGCACACAAACACACACACACAAATAACAATGATTCATTTACAGTCAGAAATTAATTGTATTGATAAGCTAATATTTTATAAATCCAAAATAAAAATTAAGCAGCTTTTTAAGTGACCTAGAATTATAATCAAAATATATTTTGGCAAATTGAATCATTTTACATTTTCCATCAAAAGCACTCCTAACTTGGTAACCAATTCTTTTTGATGCATAAATTTATTCCCCAGGTTCTATTCAGAACCTTTCAACCGGATCCCAAAATCTCGAACTAGAAGAAAACCCAAACAATAAGGTAATCGATTCGGCGGTTTAGAATCCTCAGCAAGTATAGAAAGCGATCCGTACGGCCGAAGAGAGCGTTTGATCATTTTAAAAACGGGAGGCACAAAAAGGAGAAAAAAAAACAGGAAAGCAAAAGCTAAAAAATAAGTTGGAAAAAGATAAAGCCGAAATCATTTTTAAAGAGCCCCAAACTATGAAAGGATTTGGAAATCCAATAAAGGATTTTGTAACACAAAATACCTGTGTCTTCCAGCCTGACAGATGGAAAGAAAAAAGTGAACCCTTCAAGCAAATGCTTGCACTCGGTGTGCGAAAATTGCTTTTTATGGAGTGTCAATTCGACTAAAGGTGGGAAAAGGAGGGAACCTCTTTATTCTCGAATGAGAACAAATTTCTCACACGGAGTTATTGGCAAAGAGTCTTTAGCGTCTTGAAGGACTTTTCTAAAACTCCTACGTATGTTTTCAATAGTTATTTCAGCCGAAATAGACAGCATTTCTAAAGGCCGTATGGAAATGCTTCTTTACACTAGAAAGACGGAGACTTAGTGTATACCTATACTGCCCCAAAGCAGTCAAAATGACTGCATTGTGAAAGAATAGCTAATGTGTAAAGAAATTTGTTTAAAATTAATTTTTAATAATTCTTATACTATTTACAGTCATATAACAAGATATTAGTGAGTATCAACAATAAAAAATTTTACTTCATTTGGAACAAAAAATAATTTTTTCTTTATTTGCACATTTTAAGCAAATATAAGTGGAAATCTTTTTATATGTACATCTTCCGCAAACATACTTTTGATATTTTTCTCATACATTATTTGTTTTGTTCTTGTTGCAAAGTCGTACTTGACAAAATTTTCATTTGTTATAATATGTTACATTTGATGTTTATGGGTCCTCATTTTCTGATGACAAGTAACTAACAAGTGATGGTAATCAAAAAATATATAAACTATTATACGAAATCGGAGCCGATCTGATTTCATATAATCAGATTGGCTCTGATTTTGTAAAAGAAATTTGCTCAATTCAATAATAAAAGTCATTTGATTATTTAAAATTTTCCAAGAGGTCAAAATGACTGCTTTTAGGCAATACAGGTATAACACATGAATATACCAGAACTGAACGATGATCAATGCAACTACAATGATTAATAAACGCATTTATATACTGTACAAAAAGTCACAAAACTCTAAGATGCTGTGTCATTATATACACAATTGTTTTTCTAACTGAAATTGAAAAGCAGTCAAAATGACTGGCTTAGGCAATCTAGTGTTATAGCTGTAAATAAATCGATGGTAAACTTTTCTTAGGTGCCTGTGAAACCATAATGTTATACTTTATTAGAGCAGTAATCGAAGCAACCAGGTAAAAATTGAAAGTCTCTTATGTAAGATAATTGAGTTTCATGCGCGGCCGAGATTTAAAGCGCTTGTCAGGACTTCTGATAGCTTGTTAGTTAAAAGAGGAATTCCAACATTCTTTGCATACTTTTGAAATCATGCCTCTTTCTGATACATTATTGAGTGGCAAATATGGCCTGTTAGTTCTTAAGCAGTAGCTACAACATAAATTACGGAATATTATTTTTTTATTCTTATTTTTTGATATAAATAAATTTTTATGTCGATGTTTGCTCAGTGAAAGGTATTGTTTAATTTTAATTACAGAATCCATTCTATAAATGGCTAACTAATAAATAGCCCTAATATGTCAATATGCATCATTAAATGTAATTAAAATTTCTAATTCAAACTTCGTTATTCACCACGCATTGCGTATTTAACGTATCATAAGCCTAATTTTGAAATGTAAACGAATGTTTTAAGAAATATTTGTTTTGAAGGCAATAATAACATCCATTGGCTTAACTGTATTAATTATAATGTATAAGATGTATCTTAGAAAAACTTTTTCCATTCATTTTATAGCGGTTGAATGTTATATTTGTTTGAAATGTATAAAGAAAGAAAAATAAACTGAAAATCAGCAAATCATGGTCTTTTATTAAATTAATTGGTCTTTTATTAAATTAATTTAATAATTAAAATTGTAAATAATTAAATTATTAAATTATTTATAATTTTGAGAAGTACTGCAATGAAAGTTTGATTATAATTTTGATAGATAATATAAGACAAGATTGTTGCCTTTTTAATTTTTGATTTTTTTTATTATCTGGAATAAGTCAGGTATCATCATTCCCTTTCTCTTGCAAATTGAGAAATAAAAAAGAATATAAATTTTTGTACCAGAAGCATAATGAAAGTATAAATAAGAATATAAAACTGTATAATGTTTTTGTTAAAACATTAAGTATATCAATAATAAAATTTTAGTCCAATTTTTATCATTGATGATTACTTTTTACAGATAGGAGGAAATCTTAAAAATAACTATAAAAAGTAATTAAGTTGCTGAGACTGAATACAAAAACTTTAGTTAGGCAATATGAAAGAACATTACGCATACCCCTTTTTATTATTCTAGCATACAGTCCCACCGTTTCATTGAATTATGTGGGTGTAAATTATATTTAACACATTTCTTTTTTCATCTCATATGCGGTGAATTCGTACAATCATAGCAGTTATTAGACTTTCTAAATTATTACCAAATTCCATGATTTTATTACTTATTTTTTTAATATTCATTTTATTTCCTTTCTGCCAAATATATGGGGGGAAATGTAATAAATCATTTCGTATGCATTTATGCATAGAATGGAACCTACATTCGAAAATTAAGTTTAATATAATATTAAATTACCTTTTTGAATCAGTTTTTATAAAGAATAAATTTTAAAAAAATGATAAATGTTAGGAAAAAAATTCAGAGAATTGTGATATTTAAATCTATATAAGCCAAAAGATTATGAGAGAACAGGTAATTGCGACCGGCTCTTGCGGGTTAAATTGTATGATTATTTTGTTCTCAATAAATTGTTAGAATATATGATTATATCATTTTGTAAAAAATGATTAAAGTATAAATTTAATAAAATTATTGATTAAAATTAACCCACTGATACCATTAAAGTTATTAGTTTTTTAAAAATTTTAATATGTTGCAGAAAATATTTTTGTGCTGCAATATTTTTGAAAATTGTCTTAAAAGATACCGACATTAAGCTTAATTTTAATTAATTAATGTTACAATTAAAATGTCGGGAAAAATTAAACTGTACTAAAGTTAACTAATGAAAAAATATTTATCAATATAATATCATCATGATTATTTTCATTTAAATTTAAATGGTATCTATTTATCAACTACTTACGTATATATATTTTCGAAATTTCAAAGTGAAAATTTTTACTACAATAGCTTTGATTATATAAGAGTAAACAAAAAAAAACACTTTTGAGAATAGACTAATTGACTGAAGCTTGAAGAGTTAAATTTGTAGACATCTTGAAATCTTTTGAAAAGAAGATTAATCAAGACGGAATTCGCATTACATTATGTTAGCAACTTTCAGCTTTTCAACTAGGTAATTGTTTCTAGTTTCAGACATATGCGACAATCAATCATATGCTCTAATTTCTTCGAAAGAAAACCTAAGTATTGCAAATATTTTTTTTCAAAAGTTAACGAAAAAAATTAATGTTTATAAATACTTTTTTAATCAAAGAAAAAACGTTTATGCAGAACGCGAAATATTTCCTTTAAAATATATAAAATATTGCATTATATTGATAAATCAACACTAAGTTTTAAAAGAAACGTTGAATTATGAAGCGGTGTAAATATATAAATGTTTATTTGGTTTATTATTAGCAAATAAATGCATATTTTAATTTTAGTACTCTATTTGTCATTAGAGCATATTCAATGAAATGCAAAAAAAAAAAAAATTAGTAAACATCAAAACTTAAGCAAATTTATTTGATAATCTAATCCAATTATGCTTGTCTACATTACTGACAATTTGAAATTTGAACAAAAAAGTGAGGAAACAAGAATTTAGAGCAGTTTATTTAGTTTATTGTTAATTTCCGGTAATCAGTCATAATAACATTAAATTGAAAAAATAATTATTGTATGAACTTGTATAAAAATAAAAAAGGTTAATTTTCAATAAATGCTTCTTTTGATTCTTAATAACTAAACATACCTTTCCCTTTCTAAATAAAAATATTTTTAAGTCATTATTATACTCTATAAGTTGTGAAGAAAGAAAAATTGGATTGCTGCATCATAATTTTGAGTAGAATGTTAACCTTTTGGATTAAATGTCGTAAAATTTACAACAAATTTTCCTATTTCTCATTATACTAGCATAAAATATAAAAATATAAAATGAATTTTAGTTCATTTTAATATTAAAACATAAAGCATAATTGTATTAAAATATAAAACATTTTATAATTAAGAATGAATCTGAACTACATTTTTTACTAAGACAGATGATTACCTCAATAACAACAGGACATATGGAATCTTACTCAGGAACGAGATTTAAACCATATCAAGTAATTACAAGCTAATTTCAAAGTTACATAATCATTCAAGCTAAAGTAAAAGTTACATAATAATTCAATTGATCAAATAAAAATATGTTTTAAAATTTTCGGAAAAATACGTATATGATAGTAGCATAAATTAAAATATTATCTAATATATTTGGATAAATTTTAAAGTTTGATTATATTAAAATATAAATAATTTTTAATTAAGAATGAATTTGCAATACATTTATTTATATCACGACAGAGGATGACACCACCATCAACAACAGGGCATATGTAATACGAATCAGAAATAATATTCAAACTGATTTGTATTTGTCTAAACTAAGTAAACCATACCCCATTAATATGAAAATGCTGTTTCAAACTTATTCTATTTAATATTCATTTTAATTAACCACACAATTCTAATTGGAATATCAGAAACCGAGATCATGAGATTCCGGAATCAATCACGTTGCTCTTGTAATTACAACCTGAAATAATTTGAAAATTGGTTTTTGATATTCATGTGAAAATTCCGCATCTGCGAAGATTTGGAAATAATTATTTGCTTTTAAATCGACGAATCTAACTTTATTTCGAAAGTGGCCACTCCTAAAACTTCAGGTCACTCCCAACCAGTTGAGAAAATTCTGAAAACCTGATACATTCTCATTATAAATCTTGATATTTCTAAATCTCATCATACGAGTATTACCATGAAATGGGCGACACATTTCGCAAGATGAATCCTCTCCAAGAATTCAAGATTTACATTGCGATATATCTGAGAATAAAGGAGATGAGAGCCCAACTATTTTGAAACTACGCAACTTTACTGGACGAAGAGCATGACTCGCAAATTAGGATGTATGAAAGTTTAAAGGAATTTGGGTGCAGGATTTTAATGGCATCACCAATCTCCAGTTATGCAACGTCATTACAGATACGGAATAAAATTTCAAATAATTAAATTCATGAAAACAAGAAAATGGATTGAATTTTTTAAAAAATGATAATTCTTCACCTTGAAGACAACCTGTTGACTCGGAAATTGAATAACCGAATTTGGCAAAATGAAAATGTTAATTACTTTGAAGTTTCGATTTAAAAAAAAAGAAAATACTCTTTCAATTTGGCACATCTATGTACAATACATCAGCATCCTTCTGTTCGTACGTTTATTAAATATCAATACACAATTTATAATCACAATCAATATTTTATAATCCCATTGATAATAACCTTAAACCATCGATCCGAAAAGACACTGTAAAAACTGAATGACCGGACATGCAACAGCAATGCTTGCGTGAACTGTGATTTATTCCTAAGGGCATCACCAGCCAGGATACAAACATTCATTTGAGAACATTCATTTCAGAGAACAAACATTCATTTTCTGTAACCTCAAGGGCGTCGAGAACCAACTACCAAAAAATTTTCATCCTCAGTCACAAGATGCACAAACACAGGGAGAAACCACTTTTGATAACAATATATTTCATTTGAAATATTATTTACTTTTATAGTAAAAACTGAAGTCCACTATTAATCAATTCATTTACGGAAAAAATTTATGAAATGGAACTTTCGACCTCAATAATGCATCATCGGATCTAAATATGTTTTATTTCGTACGATCAAAAATTAAAAATAATAAACTATCCGACCAAAATGCAGATGTAGTCTGAAATGCCATTGCAGCAAATAATGCAATTATTTCAATATTTTGTATTTCAATTCAATTATTCATTATTCAATAATTATTTCAATATTTTGTACAGCCTCATTTTAATTCCATTTAAAATTAGGATAATTCTCTGAAACTTTAATCATTTATACAGAATTATATCTTTTTTTCTTGTATTAATACCTTGGATAATGATTCGAACTAATCCTATTATTGGAGTTATAAACAAATAAAGAGATTATAAAATGATCTGTTTTCCATATATGCTGATATGTTTGCTTACTCGTGCGTTCCTTTAATAATAAAAATAAATAAGAAAAAATAATAAAGAAAAAAAATGAAACAGAGCTGAATATAATTGCCACACCGATTCCAAAAAAAATTAACTATTTGAAAGGCAAAAAAAAAAAAAAATTAATATCTTCTAGAACACGATAGCGATATCGTTTTTCTGCCTTGAGTTTCAACCGCAAGAAAAGGAAAGATATGTGTCAGTCGAAATTTTTTTCCATTTTTATTTTATTATTTCTAAATTTTGCATAAAATATCTTGTTTGGTTATTATATTTTCTATTTTCTTTTCAAAATACGAAGTGCAGCTGGATCCACAATCGAAAAATCAAATAATGTAAGTTTAATTTTTGCGTATAAAATTCATCTAACTTTCAGCTTCATTGATGCCTTCCACTTTAGAAAATACTAACTTTCTTGGCGACATACATTAAGACAAGCAATTTACTTAGTTATGATTTAAATATTAGTTTTGTTTATTTCTATATTTAAAATAAAAAAATGTATTTATTATAGTTGCTTTAAAGCTTTTAGAGTTAGAGTGTGATAAAGTTAAAAGATGACACTTTTGTTAATTTCTGCAAGCATTCAGAAAATTTAATCTTTTTCTTCCCTTATTATTATCAAATAAAAAAATGATATGAGACTTGCAATTTTCAAAAACCTATTTCTAGAATAAAATATTGAAATAAGATATTTATGGAGAAAGTTACTTTGAGATATTCACTTTAAAGCTGGAAGCTACACCCAGATATTAGAATCAAACCTATCACCTGATATTCAAAGAAAAAATAATATTTTATTCTTCCTCGCGAAGGAGATAAAAACTTCCAAGAATTGGAATGGCTTTTAGAAATGAAAGATATGAATTTTATTTTATTTTAGAAAATGAAAGATATGAATTTAAGAATGGGAGGTAAATAAAAACAGTATGAAACTTGATTCTCGAACTCTGTTTTAGATAATTCTTCTCTCCAAATCAAAAAATTTATACTTAGATATTCAAAAAGGACCTAAGATTGAATTTAAAAAAAACACCATATTTTTGTCTATATCATATTCAGAAACTTAACATTTTTTGTTATGTTTATACATTACTTGCAATTTTAATCTACTGAATTTAGTTATATTTCAAAAACATTTCTAGAGAAAAATTTGAAAAATCCCCCGTTAGAACTGATTTTAAACTCTCATATCTAAGAAGTCACCATTATTATAAAACCTTTAAAAAAACTGTAGATTTAATGTTATTTTAAATAGATGAAACTGATTTATGCTAGCACCTAACGTTATCAGTAAGTTATTATTCCATTCTAAATTATTTGTTCAAAATATTCATGTGTCAGGATATTAATGCAATAATTCTTCCCTTCCTAATCTATAATTGTAAATCTGCCCATTCCTAAGTAACAGCTCATTCAAAATGAACTAAATTCCACTAATTTCCATTATAAATCTGAACTCAAGAACCCCTTTAGGAAGAATTTTATCATAAAATAGTGAAGTCATTACACGAGATGAAATCTTTTCTAGAATTTAATGTTTTCATAGGTATGCATCTTGGGAGGAGAGAGGGGACTAACTGGAGAGAGAAATCGGATGCCGTTATTTTAAGAGGAGAATTGAAATGCTCGAAATTATATATATATATATAAAGAGAGAGAGAGATCTTATACTCAACTATGATTACAAATATATCTTTTTATTGCTGTGATGAGATTTAGAAAGATATTCTGATGACAAACTAGTAGTATTCCTCAAAAAGATATTTTTTATTTCAAATTTCAAGTATTATAGGTTTTTCATTTTCATTTAAATCATTTATTTTCAATTTTTCATAGTTTGAAAAGTATTATTTTTTCCAGTATAAAAAATAGAAACAAACATATTTCAATAATCATGTTTTTCAATGTGTTAAAACTGTCCTGTATGAAAATGTTTCCTGGATGAAAACAAACAACACCTACCTTATGAAATTTCTAATAGATACAGTTTCTCTTCCTTCCAAACATACAACCGGAAACGCAAGAATTGTAGCCACTTAAAAGGAAGGAAAAGCAGAAAAATTTCGTTGAATTCCTTTCGATTCGTTTTCTTTGCTTACCTACATATACAAACTTATACAATGCAAGCAAGCAAAAAGCAGGGAATTTCATGGAACTATTTGCTTTTCCGATGCATTCAAGAAAAAATGACTTTTTCTTGCTCATGGAATGATATAGGACCTCCCCCGGTGTAAAATAGACAACCGATAATATTTGAAGCATTCATGTTGGATGTTTTTCCAGCAATCAACACCTTTTCGCAAATGTTGAGAATAGTAGTAAACCATATCTTATATCGGCTTCTCTTTTGGTTATTCGGTAGAAGATTGAATATGTGACATTAAAGTGGGATGAAACTGGTGAGAATCTTTGAAGATGATTGTCTAGACGGATTCTCTTTGTTTAGATGTATTGATGACTTTGAATCCAATATACATTCTGTTGTAATTTTTTTTAGGTTAGTTTTTTTTTAGTTCCCCGAAGCTCAATTTTTTTTTACAGAGTTGATATCCATATTCGTAATCATTATTGTTTTCTATAAATTTTTAATAATTTTAGCAAACAACTGAAACTATTTTGTTATTAACTGAAACTATTACAGATTTCAGGATATCGAAAGTCATTAAAATATTTTGTCCAGCAATTAATGACTGACGGTTTCGAGACATTTTAGAAAATCAAAATGAAACATATTTTTTTAAATATAGGCAAATGATAATACATACACACAATACTTATAAATATGCACAAATACTAAGACAATATTAACCTCTCAAATTATTATAAGAATCGAAGAGTTTTTTTCTTGATCAATCTTTTTTTCCAAAAAATTTATATTCTTGTCTATTTACGAAATAATTCATAAACTGCACGTATTCTTTATCCGGTGAGAAATGGTTAAATTTCCTTAGAAATTAGTATCAAGATTATTTACTAGAAATTATTCAGAGTATGTAGAAATAAATAATTCACGAATACGCTTTTAAAATATACTTTTATATAGCTGATGAAAAGATAAAATTTACAGTCAAAACGCCTTTTAAAGCACATACTCATCAAATGATTCATTTCAACTGAACTGATTGAATTTTATGTGTTACAACAAGGGATTAGAAGCAAAGGATTCAAAATGTCTTTTTAAAAAAACCAAGAGCAAAACAGCTACCGAATTTTTTGTTTAGCCTTAAAAAAATGAATGAAAATAATACAACTAGTCACCAATATTAACTTTTAGATTTCTAACAGATCTTAAACTGTCTTTGAGCAATAAAACAATGTTTTTGATACTCTAATTTGCTCTCGTTTTCTTTTTAATTAAGATTGCGAAAAATGAATGATTAGCAACTAATTTGAAACCATTTTTAAGCTTTGAAGTTATTAAATGGAAGTGTAATGTTCTAATATATAATCTCTTAGAATTAAGATTCAGAATCTTTTAAATATCAGATCAAATTAAAATTAAAATTCCAACATAGAAAATAGAAAGTTTTTTTTCTTATATTACCTAGAATTTATTTTAACTAATACAATGGAAATTCCATTGAATTAGTAACCATTATAATATTTCTCCATGGAGATAGTCGCATCTAAGTAAAATATTTAAATCCGAACAAAAGACAACAATAATTACTGTTTTATGTTTCACAATATTTCAATAAAAAGCATTGATAATATGAACTCAAATTCAAATAAGGTAATTGAATTATAAAAATATGAGATTTATTGCAAATTTTGCTTAAGATTATATTTAATTACATATGCCAGATAAATGATAATCAAGCTAAATATGTTAGATTCTTTTTGATCGGTGAAAACACACAATTTTTGTCATATATTTTATTATTTGTGACTACTGGTAATTAAAAATTTTAGCACATAAATTTGTCTGGATCCCATCTAATCATTTTGCAGAGATTTAATTTCGATTGAGATCATTTTTGTTAAAACTGGAAGCAAAAAAAATAACTCTAATAAATAATTTATTATCAGGTATTAACTTTCAATTCCTGGTATTCATAGCTAAATACGGAAGAAAATAAATCCATTCATACCTATCCCTATTCCATTCATACTGAAAAATACAATTATAATAAAAAACTGATTTATTAGAATGAATTTTTTTATTATTATTTATAGCTATTTTTAATGTATTATTTGTCTTTTAAAGAAGAAAAAATACCTTTATTTGAAATAAAGAAAATGAACAAAAGGGGAGGGGGGGGTAGAAAGTAAGGTGCAGACGAAATAGAAACCTAAAATAATATGAATTTTTAGCGTAACATGATTTTGATTCTTCTGAAGTACAAAAAAATTGAGACAGTAAGGAAAATCGAGACTGATCGAACTAGAGAGCATATCAGATTTATTTTACATCACAAAAAGCAATCATTTCTTTTGATGAAAATCTTTGTTGTAATATCTGATTACAGTAAAGTCTTCTAGTCGAAGATGCTGTTTTCTACTCAAATTTATAAAGCTGGGTTAGTGTTCATTTTTATTATTTTCTTTATGTGTTTATAAAAGATATGAGGAACTAAATTCTTTACTAATAAATGATAAATTTTTTGTACTGTTAATATCATTCCTTTTGCTTTATCATAACTATAAGCTGATTATCATAATATTAAGTTTCTTTTCCTGAATGCCTTTGATTAAACGGGCAGGACTCAAATGTTCATTGCTACAATCACACTTTTTGTAGATTTCATGTTATTGTTATGCGACATTAAATTGTAAGAAAGCAGAAAAATTTCAAAAAATTAATATAAATATTTACTACTTCTCTGTAATCGAATGGATTTCATTGATTATTTTCTGATAAATAGTTGATAAATGAAATTACTTTCCCTCGTGACTTTTTTCCAGTCAAAAAATTTATTTTAGAAATTAAGGAACCTTTGGAGCGTTTTGTCTCTTCCTTAAGTACCAAGGTGCTATAATGGTGTGCCTAAAGGTAAACACATCTTCCCCATGATCTGGGCCTTCCAGACTCGAGTCTTTGTTATCTTATGGTTGTATCTTCTATCTGTGAGGTGTGTAAAACAGCTCCACCCCCCCCCGGTAAAAATGAATTAGAGTGTGATCTTCTTATGAGCTAGAATTCAAACTTGTGTGAATGTCATCTTCTTAGAGTCTGTGTCATCTTCTAATAAGCTAGAATTCAAACTTCAGGGGTCTACTGTACTTCCTTTTCATAGTGGACACGGCATCATCAAAAGTGCCACATATTTTTTTAAATGGATAAGGCATCTTGAAATCACACGAATGCAGTTTATAAAACCAATATTCCGAGCTTAGACAGAATTTCGAACCATGGGGTGTCCAAAAAAATTACGTCCCATCGCAGAATGTATTGCACAATTTCTATATCAATCAGACGACGTTTGCATTGAGCAATATCTATGATGACAGCATGGCTTCAGGTGTGATAGCTATAAGCTAGTTACCCAAATCTATTATAAAGGAAAGTATATGATTTCATGTTAATAGTGTTTTCTATAGTTAATAATTATTCCATGTAGTGCACATTAGGGATAGATCCTTTAAGAAAATTTGAAAATTTTCTCCTTCGCAGTTCCATTTCTTTTTTTTAGTGTTTTTAAATAAGAACTATTATTTTCCTTCAGAAAGCAAAACCTCATACTGAAAAAAAAGCATGTGGATGCAATTCGTCAGATAATCCCTTCAAAAATTCTTGCGCATCGGCGTAATCTTGTATATATATTTTAAACTTTATTTAATATTAGAATCAATCTTTTTTTATCTTTAATTTCTTTTAATTAATATGCATTACAAGTGTACTAATTTTTTAACAATAAAATAACTTTATTTTTTGTCTTAGATTAATGGAATTTCCATTTATGCATTTGCTTAACTCTAGAAGCCTTTGTCAACCAGCCGGTATGTCAACATTAAGATACCCGACTACGCTCAAAGAAAAAAAGTTTGAAAAAAAATTTTTTTTTAAAACTGTTTAAAACTGTGGTATTTAGATGTATTGTCAATTATAATACAAAATACTATAAATACAACAAAATTAATTTAAAATATAATATTTTTTAAGAAATTAAAAAATGTGTAGTAAATTTTAGTGAAATTTAACCAAAACGGTTAACATTTACACAAAATGGTAATGCAGCAATCCTATTTTTCTTTGTGCACAAGTTATAGAATATAATTAGGACTAAAATGACCCAAAATGTAAGAAACCTTTTGAGATGGATAGAAGTGTTCGGTAAAAATATACTATATAAGCATTTTTCTCCATAAATGTAAAAATTAAGTCTCCTAAAAACATCTGTAAATGAAAACGTATTTCATCAACAATAAAACTTCTGGTTCATTTCATTGCCCCTATTATTTAAAACACATGTTACAATTTTTATGTAAATACTTCTATTACTTTCTTAAATATTATGTCAACGGCTAAATTATTTAAAGAAAATTAAATTTAAATTAAAGAAAAATTTTAGATACAAATTTTTGACCATGGATGATAGATCAAGTCTTCCTTTTCATAGAAGAAATAAACTGTTTTGGAAAGAGAGTAGTCCGAATTACAAGAAATAACAATTGAAAAAAATTCGCCAATCTGGTCGGCAACCAGTGTTTTTAACGTAGTCGGATACCTTAATGCTCATAAAACTTTTAATAATTAAATATCTTATGTAACTTCCATTTTAATAGCTACTTCATCAAAATATTTAAATCTTCGAATTTTGAGTCTTATTATTCACTCATATTATAACGCCCTTCAGTAATAACATATGATGTATATCTCTATTTTTCTGTTCGCTCCCATCAAATCTATGCTTTAAATTCAAGTAGAAATTATTAATCTGCATTTATTACAAGAATATTTTTTTTTTACTGAAATGAAACATTATGTTGAGATATGAGTACTGAAGAAAAATGTTGTTTAGTATTTAAACCTTATGGCACTAATGAATATCTTTCTTAATGTACTATCTGAAGAAGTTTACCACAAAATTTTCTCAGCTTCATCATGAGCTATTAATTATTAATAATGTTTATTTTTAAATGCATTAAACCGTAAGAAAATTAACAGAATCGTTTGAAACAACCAATCAAAAACATGCTAAGCTTCAATACTAAATCCATTTCAGTTGAAAATAATTGCCAAAAAGCAGAGCACAATTCACATGTCTGAAATTTCAATGTCAATTTCGGAAACGCAAATGTGTGAATTTTCTGCGCAAGTAGGGTTACCGTTAAGCAGATTAGAAATTTTCAATTTCCCTTTTTCTGTTTTTTTAAAATTGAAAAGTACTTCAGAAGGAATTTTCCATATAGATTAATTAAAAATATTTAAATTTAAATGCATTAAATACTAAGCGAACAAACAGAATCGTTTGAAATAATTGGCAAAAAATACGTTAACACTAGTTCTATTAATGAGGGAAAAAACTGAAGCCTTACTAAATTGGCTGTGGGGAAATGAAAAGATGTTCTGCCAGGAAAATAGTTTTTAATTAATTATTAAAATTATAATTATAAAATTAAAACATGTGGTCCAAGGTGAACATTCCTGGTCTCCATTCTATGCATATGCCAAATCAAGTTAGATGTAGGTCAAACGGTCTTACCTGCAAATCGCGACCAAAAACAAACATTAAGCTTTATTACAAGTATAGATGTGTACCCAAATGTAGAAAGTGACATGAATTCATGCACACACAAGTTTCTCTAATATTTTATACATTTCAATTTACATATTCGTAGACATATTTTAAATATATTCTCCTCCATATATATATGTATCCAGACATGAACATTAAATTCTTGGGAAAACTCCATCTTATATAATGACTTCTCCGATTTTATATAGACATTCCAACGAAATGAACTTTCGAGTTTTAAAATTTATAATGGAAATTTTGTGGCTGCTCTGATTCTATTCAGTTAGTTGGAAATGAGCTGTTACATGGGAATGGGTAGCTTTCGAAACAGAGTTACGTACGTAGATTACAAAGGAAGGAACTGCTATCGCCATATCCTCGTGCATACAAACTTCCGAAAGGGACTTCAAAACGTAATTCACTAATTATTTGAATCTCGAATAACTAAGAATGGACCATTGTGTTAGAAATGAGCAGATGGGTCTCCGATATGCCCATTAGCTTTGAGCTGAAGAATAAAGTGAATATTAAGGTTGAAATACATATGTCAGTGCAGTTATGATAATGACAAATGTTTATTCGGGTTTTAGAATTTGGTTTAAACTTCATGTTTTGTGTGGAATATATTTACGGTAGTATCAATGAATCATAACTGTGAATTTTGAAATATTCTCATGTTGTTTCAAAATGGATATTTTAAATATTGTATCAGTGAAAATGAAGTTAAGTATTATTATTGTTGAGCAAATCTTAATAGTTTTGATTTATATTTATCATGGGGCGTTTGGCATGAATTTGATTTATATTTTAAAATAAATCTTTAAAATAAAACAGAAAAGTACTTAATTAGTTCCATTATTTAATGTCAGATATTTGAGTTTAAAATTTATGAAAACACTTGAGAGGAAATAAGACACTTATATTCGCGTATTGCACATTTCGTTTTAAATGTTGCATCGCACTCTCTCTTTCAATTGCGTCCAATTTAAATAATTATTTAAAAACATTCGTCAAATAGAAATGTGAAGAATTTAGCTATTTGTTAGCTTTATTTAGCAAATATTCGATTTAAGAAGAAAAAAAAATAAAAAGACACGAAGAAAAATATTTCTCTGGTTTTCATACATTGTGCCTTTTTCTTATACGGTACCTCTGTCCTTCATAGAAGTATTGCATTTTTGATTGCATTACCTAACATGCGAATTCATCTTTGCTTCCAAACTGCTGTACTTGTTTTATGAATGTACTTATGTCATTCGGGTTTTGCTTGAACGAAAGTTTCCGAAAAAAAACAAAAAAAAACAAGACTGCACATAAGTTTTAAAACTAAGGCAGCATGGCACCAGAAACTCTCCAGTTTTTAGAAAATATTTCTTTGTTTTAAAACTAGGATATTTTTTTAGAAATTTCAATTAATTAATTAATCTCTCCCTTTTTCATTGATTAATCTTTAAAAATGTATTTCTGAATAAGTTCCAAAATGATTAAAAGAAGAAAAAGAATATTCAGATTAATTCCACAATTAAAAATATTGAATAAAAATGTTATAATCATTTAATTAAACTTTCTTATATTTTTTAAAAAGGTGTTTCTGTAAAACTCAGAAGCTTTTTAGTTCATTATATGGATTAAACATCATTGTAATTAAGTTATAACTGCTGCAACTTTGGTTAAAAATTGCCAAATAGTCCCAATATCTTTTGAAATTCCTCGCTATTTTCAAAATTACATCCGATTATTTGAAATCCTCTTGGATGCTAAGATAATGTCATTAACATATCTCTTGGATTTCAAGGAAATTGAAGAATTTATTATTTTCCAAGCATATGAGAGATACATTTCTTTATTTTTAATCGTCATTTATTTTTTAAAAAGATTTGTTTCCTAAGCTTATTACGCTCTAGAATTATTAGAAATAATCTCGCAAAATGAAATTCTCATTTCAGTCAGTTTTTATCAAGTGTTGCCACATCACTTTTAATATCTTTGAAATAAATGCAAACAATAAGCCATTATTATCCTATTATTTATTTTTAAACGTCGTTTGTTGAGATTTATTTTAAGAAAAAAATAATTGCACTGAAATAATTAATCTTTTCAAATGGATTATTATTGGAATTTTGCATATTAAAAGAATGATTGAAAATAAATTTTTAATCTTATTTTGAATATGTTCTTAAATTGTCGTATATTTTTACTTTTAATAAACTAATCTGCAATTTTTTCTTTGTAAATTAAAACATATAGTTTTATTGAATATTTTATGTGAGAAAGAACTTATCGGAAAATACTTTAAATCCATTTAATTCATCAAAAATTACAGTAATGTCTTTTGCACAATAGTACCCACCGCAAATCATTTCTCGGTAAAGGCAACTCTCCGATGTTTTTTATATTATTATTATTCTAAAATATTTAAGAAGGAAGTTGTATTTTTTAAGTATAAAACAGTGTTCATAATTGAAGATTATATTGTTTCTTTAAAACTCTATATTAGAATTCCTTAAATGTTTGAGTAGACAATGTATAATATTTCTGATTTTTTATGCTTTATTTTGAAAGTTAAAAGAGTGTTAGTTAAGCGAAATATTTTACTTCTTTATATAAATGACCTACAAGTTTTCCCATTTAAGTTTCTTTCAAATTTTATCTAAAACTTTAAAAATCCATAAAAATTTCTTATAATTTGGATGGTTTGTTTGATTCTTTTTGTCAAAGCTACTACAACAGAAAAGGATTTTTAACTACACTTCTTCAAGGCGATTAAAAATTAATCGCCTTGAAGATGTGTAATGTACTTTAATTAAAGCAAATATATAAATTTGGTTTTGTTGATGACTATAATATATACCTAGCATATTTTATTTTTCATTTATAATATTCAGCCACTTTTCATAAATATTTTAACTACATTTTTAAATATAGAAACTGTATTTCAGCAAATGCTATTCTTCTTCGTATTGATTATTCATTATAAGAATGAAATGTTTTAGTATATCTTGTAATATTTTTTGTCCACCACGCTATTTTTTGCATAGTATTAAAGCTGCGAAATCGATAATTTCTCTCAATACATTAGAAATATGAATGAAAGTGAATCGCCATAATTGAATAAAGATAACCAATGTGCAGGAACATTGAATCAAAATAAGCACACCACATAGTGCGATTGTTTGAGGAAAGATTATAATTTGGCTTTTATTATTTAATTAAAGAAATTTATACTCTTATATGTAGCTTCTTATTCGTAAAAAAGAAATTTTTCTGTTGATTTTTTTAAATTCTGAAACGCTGTTGCTATTTGCTTTCTGTATATTATTAATCTTTTGTATTCCGAAAGATCGTGAACAACTTCAATATTATATATATATATATATATATATATATATATATACAGTCGAATCCGGTTAATTGGACCACCGGGTAATCGGACCAGCCGCTTAATCGGACCGAATCTTAAAGAACCAAAACAAATCCTATGTACATAAGCCTAATATTATTCGCTTATTTGAACCAAAATTCCGTTTAAACGGACCAAAGAACGTGGCAGGGAAGATGAAAAAGAAGTCACAATTCGCTTGTGTACAGCAGGATGTCCGAAAGGGAAAAGAACCAGTGAAAGGCGAGCAAGCTCTTTGTTTCTTAGAACGGGCAGCTCGGTAGTAAGTTCTTCAAACGTTGACTTGAATTTGATAAAAACTATTTTTTTATTGTGCTTCGCAGGCTGAGTATCGTGTAGATCGTTACGAAGAATTTGTTTGTAAATTTATTTTTCAATGAATAAAGTTCATAGGCAACAGTAGTTCTTGTTTGTATGATCGCCATACGCGTGTGCCGCACAATAAAGGTCATAATGACATTTTAATATGTTACGTATAGCACGTCTCGTCTTGTAACATAGGGCATGTTCGTGTAATCGGACCAGCCGGTTATTAGGACCAAAATGATCCGTCCCGATGTGGTATGTTTTAAGTAAAATAATTTTAAATGTGTGATTATATTATTTAAAATAACTGAAATTAAAAATACTTTAGATATTGTATATGCACTATATGAAATAAATTTATTATATATTCTAAAATGCACAGTAGTACTCAAACGCTTTCGATTTGGTGGGTAAGGCTTTTCATCTGTGGGTAAATTTTCAAAGAGGACACATACATAACATTATGTTTGTCCATACAATGCTTGGCTTTTTAAACAAAATTACTTTAATTTACTGTTATTTGCTGAAAAATTATATGAAACAAATTCTACAAAAAGTATACTAAAAAGGAACGTAATGACGATAAGATTAATATTTTGCTTACTTACGTAAGAAATAATCATTAACTTTTAGAATCATATCTGAAAACTGTACAAAAATCGATAAGAATATCGGAAATTAGAAACTTCAAATCCTCTAAGCAATTTCCGTTACAAAGGCTTTGCAGATCATTGAGAGGGATAAATTCGTGAGATGAAAATTACACTTTGTATCCGCTGAATATACAATTTTGACGAACGAGACGATCTGTGCCTTAACTATCTCAGACATTTAAGCGCATTAAACTTATCTGAAAATTTCATCTAACTGCATTAGGAGAGATTTCAGTAGATAGATATGATATTAGTAGAGGATTCGATAGATATGTAACTTATTAGTAGAGATTCAATACATTGTTATTTAATTATGAAACATAATGCCATTTTTTAAAAATTGACAACAAAATAATTTTTCATTTAACTATTTGAAAATCTGCTTTATTCTTTATAATTATTAACTATAGTATGATGTTCATAAAACCTGAAGGGCGGTAATAAAAAACTAACTAAAATCTTGAAGGCATAGTAATTTCTTTAGTAATCCCTATTCGAAATTGCTTGACTTTACAATTTTTCACACAGTTTTAAAGAAAAGACAATTTCATTTATTTTTTAATTTCTCATTTTGAGATAAAAGATTTTAAACGTTTCCTGTGATAATTTTCTTACATCATTTGAAATATTTAATTAGAACGAATTAAATTATTTGATATTAAAGTCTATTGATGCATTATAAAAATTTTAAATTTCTAATTAAAATATGCATTCAAATTCATTGAAATATGTAGAAATATATACATTTCTTTATATAAAAATTATAAAGCTATGCATATGTTAAATATCATTATTTTTCTAACATATGACAAAAGTGAATTTTATTATACCATTATAATAAAAAATTATCTGTATTTGTTGTTACTGATAATTTGTTTTTAAAAAGAAAAAAAATCTAATCTCCAAATCCTTCTAATATTTATTAGCCATATTCTACAATAAACAAGCTTTACTCGCCCAAAAATGTTTAGAACCCACTTGGCAAGATTCACAAATATACGACGAAAGATCATAATTTGGTAAGCATCTGACGTTTCTCCTACACGAAGAAAATGTAGTATGTTGGCCAATCAACTTAATCTATAAAAAGCAAATTTTTTACTTCCTTTATATTATATTTCAGCTTTGAATCATTTTTTAAATATTTTCCCCTTTGATCTACTAAAACTTTCAAGATGACAGTATCTAACAGAATATTAGAAATGATTTTGATAAAATTAAAAAAAAAATGAAAATAATATAAACTTTGCTGGCTAAAGCATCATTTCATGGTTTAATTTTTAAATAGAATATTGCAGTATTAGGTGCTATAAACGCTATGTAACTTTGTTGAAAATTGTTGATAGTTTATTTTCAGAAATGAGAAAACAATGTTGAACACCATTAATGTATTTTCATCTGATATGTTTCTTAAACTTTAGAATTCCAAGATAACATACATCTATTATAATTTTTAAATGACATATATCTATTTTATCAAATATATATTATGACAAAAGGACATTTAACCTTTATTATTTCTAATTCCAGCAAAAACTCTTCATATTTTAATTGCAGCTTAAATCACCTGTTAAGTTTTAAGATTTCCATTCTCTCCTGTAACTTTAGGATTTCTAGAGAGAAAAGATAATTTCGTATTCACATTGCATTTTTTCTCAATTTCCTTAATTTAATTTTAAAACAATAAGGAATTTCCCTTCGTCATTACGCAATTCCAGCATTTATTCTGCAATAGGATTGCTCAAATACTCTGTGATATTTATAGCTGAAAGCCCATCTATCCGGAATATAGATATAAATAGAACAATATAAATGAATTTCTTTATGGTATTTGTGTTCGCAGAAACCGTAGAAAGAAATTCTAAATCCAGTGAGTTTTATTGAAATATTTGAGTGTGAAAGAATCGTTCTTAAAATAGAAATGTAACGTTTAACCAAAGTAAAAAAAAAGTAATCTTTGTGTTAAAATTATATCTGTAGCTAGTTTTGAAGTATATCTAGAGTAATTTCAAAAAGGACATCACAATTTTGAACTTCAATAAGATAACTTTCGTATTTTTAAATGGTAAATAAAAAGTAAAGGTAAAAAATAATGAGAGCATTTGGAAGTTTTAGAAACAATTTTAAACGTTCATGGAACTTTTAACAAAATGTTTATAAAGACAGAGAATCCTAAAAAAAAAGATTTACCTCATTTTAATATTTTGGAGTTGACCATGAATTAAACAGCGTAAATACTTGTCAGCTTTGAATACTACTTAAAGCAAAGACAAATATTTAATATCAGAATGAAAGAGAAAATTTTTAGATGAAAGTAGTATGATACCAAAGTTAAAGAACCATTGAATATTATAGTGTAATGGAAACCTAAATCTATTGTTGGTCTATTTCATCAATTTCTAATTTATTTTGGTTTTCGTTCATATTAATGCCGTAAATCTGTATGTGATTCAATCATGCTAATAAGAGTTTAAAACGATAATATACTTTCCCCCTTAGCCTTTCTTTATTCGTCTTAATAATGCATACCTACTAACATATTCTACTTTTCGTACCTGAATGAAAGGAATTTAAACAATGAATATTATCTAAAAACCATCAATTTCAGTCTAACGAATTTTCAATAAATTTCAGTCTATTTAATTTATAAATATATAAAATTTATGTAGGTTAAGCAACGGATGAAACAATGAGTGACACGGAACGGAAATACATTTCATAAGCATATATTTAAAAAAAAATATTTTACTTTTAAACACAATTGGGGATTTTTTTAAAGTTACGCATACATTGTAATAAAAATAATGCTAAAATACTGGAAGTCCTTTTTTAAATTTGAAGTATTGATCTCTTACTAGTTGTTGGACAGTATGAAACCATTTTAATTTCCAAAAGAGATTTTAATACGTAAGAAAAATAAAGTCGGAAAAGCCTAAAAATTAACAAGGTATGCACTTTTTAAGACATTTAAATTTTCAGTGGATTCTAAAGAATATAGATTCCATGGTAATTTAAAATCACTGAAAATTGAAACGTGTCAAAATAATTATGAAAGCAACAAAATTTTCCGAAAGAAATTTTATATTTGATTATTACATCCATAAGAAAAAAATGTAAAATGTGATATTTCATTTTAATTTTGAAGCATCAAGTTAATGATATTTACTTAAAGCTTATTCAAAATGAAATGACAACTAAAAACTGAATATAGTTTTCTGCAGTCATAATCTCTTAAAATTTGAAGGCAAGTAATAACAAAATGACAAGCACCGAAATTTCGTTTGAAACCAGAAAAGACATTTCCGGCTTAAACTTCCAAAATTCAATTTATTGCTGTTTCGTTCAGAATGTTATACATTTTCGACTTTTGATGTGGCAGGAAGTCAGAGAGAACGGAAGACACCATATTGCTATTTCTACTCTTCTCGATTTAAAATGTTGAGTTTTAAGTCCTCAAATGATTTCCTGTTGATAAAATGTATTTCCTGCTTGTTTCCTCTAATGAAATTCATTTTACAGAATTCGAAAAGACATCTTTCTTTTGAGATTGTGAATAAAAACGTAATAATAACAAGGCATTAGGTTTTGAAATTATATAATTTGAATTAAAATATAACATAAGAATTCGAAATATCAAGGTTAGATATCTTCATAATAAGAAAAGAAATAGAAAAGAGGTGTAATCAGGATAATATTTCAAACCAGTGAAAATCAACTATGTGAAATAAAAATTTATATATGTTTATCTTTATTTTAAAACTATTTCGAAGTAGCAAAAATTTTTATGTCAAACAAAATTGAATATGTATGCCTCTAATTTAAAAATATTTCAAAAAAGAAAAAATTGAATATTTAAAGTAAAAAGCAGTATATGTACATTTCTCCTTGAAAAATATTTGAATTATTTTTGAGAAAAGAAAATAAATCAAGAAAAACACTTCTGCTATCGTTCCTTAGTTAAAAAATGATGGCATATGCAAAAATGTGATGTTCAGTAGACAAAACAAATAATATTTGGAATTATCATTTAGATTTATATTTAGATTGAAATATAAAAAAAAGCATAAAAAATAAAGTTTTATACATTTTTATAAGGCAGTAATGGATTTTTTTCCACCTGGGTGAATCTTTAAATTAAATCAAAATATGGTTACCCATCCAGTTTAAAACTCATTTTTATTAAACTCATTATCATTTATTAAACTTATATATATATATAACTGTTTGAATTTATAATTTATTTACTATTTAAAAAGATGACTCTTTTAAGTTTGGAAATATTTTCTTATTTTGATTTCAATGCAAATCAATTGAATATTTGCCTTTAAAGTAATTTTAATATTGAATTATAATCAATATGAATGGTTTATTATAGATTCAGCTTATAATTTTTGCTTACAACTATTAAAATTCCTTAAATCGAAACACGTATGACACTCGGACAAAACGGTTCGATGGTCAATATTTACATCAGTATTGTGTTAATACATAGTTAAATTTTCTCTGAACCCAAAGCAATTAATCCTAATTTTTTATTTGTTAGAAGTTTGCAAAAAGAATGAAGATTTTTCAAATTTGAGAAAATATAAATTATAAGCCGCGATTTGATTGACTAATTTAAACCAGTTCTCCACTTATGTTTACGCCAGATACATTTCAATCAACTAATGTAAATGTATGTTTATATTATATATTTTATTTTATTTATTGAATAAAAAGATGAAAATTTTTTTGCTATGCAAAGGTAGATGATGTTCTTAAATATCTTTAGTATTTCATGAATCTCAAAGAATTTTTCAGGAGATTTTACTGTACTACTATGTGAGAAATTTGTAGAAAATTTGTTATTTTGTTCTATGGAGGATAACACTGCAACAGCGCATTGCTTATTAGCGTAGGGCTTCTCAAATGCGATTGCTTGAGATAGCTAGTACTGAGCCTAAGCTAACTTTCAATTTGGTTAATGCCAATCAAACATTAAGTTTCAATCAGATTCAACTAAATGTTTCTTAAACTGGATGTTTTTGAAACTGTTTGAGTTCAGTTTGATTTCTGTAATAATCGCTGGATTTTTAATTTTGCCTCGGAGGAATATATATGTTATCATAAATAACAAACTATTTTTATAAAACTTTTGTAAAAAGTTATTAAAATTTTAAATTCCAGTTATGTGTTTCCATTTTTTATGTTATTCAAATAAGCAATTAGATTAATTTGTTTGTTCACTGCACAAACCATTCAATTTCCAACCTTGAAAAGTCATACTTCCTCGTTTCAATGTAATGATTTGCTTCAATCACATTAATATTTTTAAATCACAAATGCATAATTACTCAAAATCAAGTATGCAATAAATATTCCTTTCATCAACAGCAGTTGAAATTTCATCAATAACAGCAGTTGAAATCTCATCAACAATTCATCAATTGACATCTCATCAACTTTGACAGTTGGAATATTGTCAATGGCATTACATTATCAACAATTCATCAATCGACATTTTAGCAAAGTTGACAATTGAATCTTCGTCAACAGTATTTCGTCATCGGCAAATTCATCAATTAACATTTCATCAACATTCACAATTGAAATCTCATCATAGACAATTCATCAGAGTTTAAGATGAAATTTATCTAAAACATCGGTTTTGGTAGCATTATAGTTAACTGATTAAAATTTATATATGTTAATGTGATAGAAGAAAATAAAAGAATATCAATATTACGGTATATGACTACATTGAAAACACTTATCGACCACATTGAAGAATTTTTGTTTTAATTTTTATCTTGTAGTTCAGAATTTCCTCTTTCCAAAACACTTTATTTTTACTATTATCAAACTTATCACCCAGGGGAATTATAAGCAAAACTTATTTTTCAACTAAAATCAGTCTTTAACTTCAATTTTTATTTTCATGAAAATTCTCCACCGTTAAATTATCTTAAAAACAAATAGAGGTATTTACATCAAAATTTCAGCGTGTGTTTCAAATAATATCGACAATAAAATCAACTAATTTTTTTATTGTCGGTGGAATACTTTTTCATTTATAGGTGTTTTTCGAAAATTTAAGAGGTGATTTTTTTGCATATATGAAAAAAATGCATATATACATAAATTTTTACCTATAACTTCTTTACATCTCTATACTTTTCCTAGATTTTAGTTCATTTCATTCATCATTATACTCTATAACTTTTGTGCAAAAAAAAACAAGACCGCTGCATTAGAATTCTGTGTAGAGCGTTAACCGTTTTGATTCAATTTCATGAAAATGTGCTGCACATTTTCCTATTTCTCAAAACATATTATATTTTCAAATAACTTTATATTTCTAGTGTTCATAATGAACAATACACTAAAAAATCAATGTATTTAAATCAAATTAGTGAATAACGACAGTCTTCTTCATTGAATGTTGATATTCATTGAAAGAATAAGTGAATGCTGCTATTTGTCAGATATTGGTCTTCAGAATATAATTATTGTTTTAATACAATTAAAAGAAAACAAATTACAATATAATTGCAATAAACCCTGCAATAATAGAAAAAATGGCTTTCCATAAAATAAATACAAAATCTAATCGCAAAAAATCTAAAATTCATCATAAATATATTTTGCATCGTCTACAATTATTATTTCTTTTAGTCTGCAGTCAGAGTCTTTCTAATCAGAGTGAATTAATTAGCACATTTATAGATTTAATATCCTTTTCCATTTGATCGCTTTACTCTTTGAGCTTGAACCACTGGAAATATTACATCATTAAGTCGATTGATGACTAAATTACAGTGAAACTCTATCAATTGTGATGTACCTTTTTAATATATTAAATAACAGTATGCAATATAAATCTTCAATTCTGTAATTGCAACTCAAACTTATAGATCAAATTTCTTCTTCCAATTCTTCCCAAATTATTTTTTGAATCATCGCAATAAGTTTATAATTTCTGATATAGTGAAAATTTAGATTTTCTCATCAAATGCATAGTAACTTTTTGTTTCTTGAAAATGTGTTCAACCACTAAACATCTAACGCTTCATAACGTCCGATAAATTTCCCTTAACATTAACCTTTTAGGAAAGCCTTTACGTCTTGCCATTGAAACTGATGCAGACCATTGCTTTCGTCGTTCTCCGTAAAATTGGCTGCATCCAAAAATAAATCAGGAGAACAAAAAAGCCTCGGCGACATCTTTACAATCACTGAAAAGAGTAAGAGAGACGGAAAAGAGTTCTAGCATTCGGAATGTCCAAAATTCTGATCAATTGGCCCGAGAATCGTGTTATTCTTTACCCATTCCATTCGGAGCACGAACTTTTATAAATGAATCACCTGATTTGAAGTAAATATCTCCATCCCTATTCTTCGATTCCAACACTGTGACAACAATTTTTCCGTCTTTCTTTCATAAATGTTTCTCATCACCTGCTACCTTTCTTCCCCCACCCCGTGAATAAATCGACTCCTTCCCTCAACTTCGTGAGTATTTACCCGAATAAAATGAGTGATCTATCAGGAGGAAAAAATGGCTTTAAGGAGAAAGTCACGGATTGCTGGGATACCAACGGAATTTTGAACCCATTCAGTTGAGAAAATTCCTCGCCGAAATCATAAGCTAAATTTTCTTTCTCCAGTACCTTCTTTAAAAAAAAAAAAGAAAAGAAAAGAAAAAAACACCCCTTTCTTTGTTTTGTTTTTTTCTTCTCGGTTTCAAACTGACAGAATGATCACAGTCTGTCAAGTATTTTCTACCTACTTTTCAAAGTTTGTTTTCTCTGAAAAGAGTTATATTCTCAGCTTGATTTTATTTATTATTGAAGTTATATTCTCAGTTCTTAATACTGAGGCAATTTTTAGATAACCTCCACAATTTTTTTGTCAAATTGATTTAAATGATTTAACTGTTTGTTTTATTTTTAATATAGTGAAAAAAAAATTATAAATTCATAGAACTTATTATTTAAATAACTGTTTATGTATTTTCTACCTACTTTTCAAAATTTGGTTTTATTAAAAAAGTTTCTATTCTCAAATTTTTTAAAACTTCGGCTCAAAACATTGCTGCTATTTTTAGATAACTTCTACATTTTTTTTTTTTTGTCAAATTGATTTGCCTGTTTTAACAGCCTGTTCTATTTATAAAACAGAGAAACACTTTTAGAAAGTAGTAGAGTTCATTATTTAAATAGTAAGTTAAATATGCATCGTTAAACTTCCTACATGTTCTTTCTATCAGATATACGATAATTTCTAAAAATAGGCACTTTTAACTTCCAAAGAGGAAAATTTCCTAGCATAATATTATCACCTATATTCATAATATTACCTCCCAAAATGTCAATTTATTTCATTCAACAAAAGGATACTGCCGTTTCTAATTGCATTGATAGCATTTTAATATTTATTTTACAATAAAATTTATTGAAAAGCATAGTAAACGGTAACATTTCTAATTTTTCTCCTTAGAATTTTAACTTAATTTTTCTGCGTTTGAAAATTTTGTGAATTTTTAATAATATAAATTGAAATTCGCAAAAAATATCATGCTTCATGAATGAATTTGCTAGTTTATTAATAAAAGCGCGTATGCATTTGGATATATGCATATGTATTAGTTCTTTAAATAATTAATCATTCATAATTATGCTTCTATTCGTAATTTAGAAGAAAAAATTGCTTTTTAGATTTTTCTGAAATCAAAGCTTTTAACTGCCGTTTTTAAAATTTTAATTCCAGTTAAATAATTTATAATTCTGGTCTTTTAATTCAGATCTTAAGAATGAAAATTAGATTCAGACTAGATATACAAATATTTACGATATAAAATTAGATGTTTCCAACTAATTTTTAAAAATTCTAATTCCAATTAATTATTTTAAAATATTGCAGTAAAGAAAAAAGACACAAAATAAATATAAATAGTTAGCTCTTCCTTTTATGATGAGCTAACAATTTCATTGAGTTGGAAAATTTTTAAGATATTTAAGAGATAAATATGTATGAAATGTCTTTAATCTTTTATACTCAACGAAGAAAATTAAATTAAATCCATGTATTGCAGAAGTATATATTAATTAAAAACATCCATTTAACAATTTTTGAAACTGCGATTTTACATATCATGAATTGTATATTATATAGTTTTGCAAAAAGCAGTATTCATAGGTCGCCAAATATTGTTTGATGTATATCGTTTTGTTCGAACGCTGCTTAATATAATAGTTTTGTATAAAGCCAGAAATAGCATATGTACCATATATTAATTTATTTATATTTGTCATATCATAAGATAATAAAGCCGCTTTCCTCTTGATCTAAATGTCTTCATTAATCCTCTAAATATTATCATTAATTACTCCCCAAAAAAACATAAATGTATTTGTATTTGTGTAATTTACTCTTACGATTTATAAGAGTAAATCACCCAAATCCTGCTAGAAAAGGCAATTGCTTGGCTAAGCGCATACGAAGTGAAGCATTTTATGTCGCCTCAAACTGAGCTAATAGTCGCTTTGATTCAATACTCATAATGCTTCTATATTGATAAACAAAATTACAAATATAATTTTCTTATTCCATTACGTATTATTCCATTTAAAATTTCGATACATCTCTTTCGAAAACATTTCTACTGGTTTAAAGTCCAAAGATCTGGTTCATGAAATTTTTAACACAATAATATTACTTTATGAAGTTTCAAAGCCAAGATGAGTTTTATTGCACTATTAAATCATTGCCATTTGGCATTATATAGTCATTTAAAAACTAGTAGGTTCAATTAAAGGATCTGAAGTCATTCTCAGATTCTTCAAATGAATTACGCTGCTTGAGAATTGCTAAGGAACAATTGATTTAGGAGAAATAGCGTCTCAGACAGCTAACGCAATGAAAGTAAATTAAAGCTCAGATAGCTTGGTTGACCAGGACTCGTTATTTATATAAAAGCATTGCATTCAATCTCCAGATTCATACAAAAATCTACGCTTTTTGATGTTTGATCCATAGTAGGGCAAGCTGTTATAAGAGATTCCTGAAATTCTTGGTTCTTGCAATAATTAAGAGCAAAATGTTAGAAAGACATCATTTTAGTGCCAACGATCGTGGACGCAATTGAACGACTGAAAGCAAATCAAAATGTCACCGCTGCAGCTGCTGCAAGGGGTGTTCATTTCGCGATTAAAGAAGGTTGGTGAAAGTGAAAAAGTTTTGCAAAAGCATACCGATACTAGTAGTAGGAACACCACACCTTCAGAGGATCGGTAGGTAGCTGTCATGGCAAAAAGGAACATAAATTTAACTTTTGGCTAGATAGCTGAAATCCTTTCAACGGCTACCGGCACGTATGTTTCTTTAAGAGCAATCTCAAGGCGATTAAATGAAGTTGGTTTGTATGCACAGAAGCCTATTAGTTTCCTCTATCTACAACCAAGATAGTGTCAAGAGAGATTACACTGGTGTAAGGAACATGTTTCTTAGGATATCCAAAATGGTTTAGAATGATGTTCTCAGACGAATTTCGTTTCAGTGTGACTTGATTCTGGGCACCAATTACTGTAGAGAGAGGTTGGAATGCGTTATACACAACAACTTGTTAGTGAATGTGATCGATACATTCCAGGTATGATGGTGTGGGCAAATATCATTCAAAATGGCAAGACAACGCGTCACATGTTTGAGAGAGGAAGCGTTACATTGAAAGGTTGTTGCAGAGTGGTTATTCTGGATCATCTTCGTCTTTTTAGGAATGTTATAAGTCCAAACTTTTTGTATAGGGACGATAATGCATTTCCACACAGAATCGTTGAGGTATAGAACACACTGCAAAATATTGGCTGTATGCTATGGTCTGCTTAATCTCCCGACCTCAATTCCTTTGAACATGCCTGGGATTCTCTTGGCAGACTTATTTGACATATAACCATCCCTTCCCTAATAGCGCAAGAGCTCAAAATCGCCGGGAGAGAGGCGTGGGACAATATCCCCCAGGAACTCCACGATAGTTTAGAGGAGAGCATAGAGTACCAATGCAAAATGTACTTTAGTGTCCGTGGTCAGCATACACTAAGTTACTCATGTCTGCATTATTCTGACCTGCAGATCAATTTTATTGATGTTGTTTGGAAATCATCCAAGAAACATTTTTTTAATTATTTTAAAGTGTTTAATTATTCGATGTATGCGACTTCTGTGGCTTTATGCACTATAATAAATTCATATACCTCTTACTAAATATGTACTTAGTTTCATTTCTTCAATCATTGTCTATATTTAATTATTCCAAAAAACGTAACTGTTCCTTATCAAGCAGTGTGGAACTAATATGAAAATCTGATTTGATTACAGTTATATGAAGCAAATAGGAAAATTTTATTGCTATATATGATAGCAAGCACTAGAGGGCTTGTTCATCATGCCTATGGAAATATCAAATTCAAAGCTGGAATATATATATATATAATATATGTCGATGTTTCATTAATAAGTCCAGATTCTTCCCAACAACTGATTTTAAATGTGTGGGCTATCTATCAGTATCCAAGGAATAGAATAATCCGGCAGGCTTGACAGTTTTAATAGGTATTTAATCATTACATCAGAGTTAAATTTTAAATTTTTTTCAAAAAATATTTTTTTAATTTTAATTTTTTTTTCAAAAATTCTATGATTGTTGTTAAATAAATATTTATTACCTATTCTCGAGAATTTTGACACTGTGTTCTTATTTACAAGGATGCCAACTCAGATATCTTGACTTAGGTTTTATAGAGCATGTATAGAAAGATCCTAAATATATATCAATCTGTCAGAGGTGTCCAAGCCTTAAAAGCAGCTCTGTTGAAGGAATAGAAATGACTCCCTAGGCATTTATAATGTATAATTTCTAGCAATAATTAACAATCTGAAAACCAAATAAGCTTTTTTCCCAATAGTGTAACACTGGTTTGGCAGTTTTCCTAGATGATGACCCATACAAATTATTCTGTGGGAATCATAAATATCCCATGATGTTCATTTACCTTATCAATCTATATTTGTCTGACTAATTTTGTTACAGCCCACATAATACTTCTGAAATAAAATACCAAAAGAGACAATTGGATGCAGCTGAATGGTTTGAGAGAGTATATTAATTTGTAATTGTTAATGTAAACCAGAGAAAGCTTCAGGGACAACTCATTTCAGTCACTTCTACTTGTTACATGCTACTTAATATTAATAAGGATATTAAGATATTCTGTATTAGTTGGAATGAATTCCAAATTCACTTTCACAAGGGCTTGTCCTTTGAAAAAACTTCTTATTTATAAGTATTAGATAAAAATATGAACATGTATATGCTTTCGAAAATACATACAAGCGCGCAAACAATCAAAAGGACAGATATAGTGCGAAGTTTACATTTTTTGGAAAAACATGTTATATATACTGAAATGAGGTGAGTAATGAAATTACTACAATGCAAAAAGTACTAAATTTAAATTTTATTGATTCCTACTCTTAATGAAATAGAATAAATTGGGTATAATTTAATAGTTGTAATAAAATAGACGTCACACACGAGCGAAGTTTGTGCCTATATCACTGTAAGATGGTGTTTATGTGCTCTATAAACGTGTCAGTAATAAATTATGTTTACGCATTCTTAAAATTTTGATGTTAAATTAACTCTGTCTTATGACCTAACCATAACTAAAACTCCAAAGCAACAATTTTATTTCTTCTCACTCGGACGAAATATTTTTCCTAATACTTGCTGGAATAAAAAAGTGAAAAAGTTATAAAAATAAACTCAACATTTAAACAGTATGGTGTTATAATCTCCAAGGACTTGATAATGTAAAAGACAGAAGTAATCTATGATGCCATCATTGTTGAGAAACTGTCTGCTTCATAATAAACTTTGATATCAGACATAATGTTATCATATTTGATACCTGAGTATTTAAAATTAAATTCTTCCCCGATGCTGTCGACAAATCTCTTCAATTTTTTTAAAAATAAATCTACACTTTTTTTTAAGATTAATGAATATAAGTTGAGCATGTAACGCAAACAACAGCAAGCCGAGATTTTATTTCAGATTTCTATTTTTGAGAAAAATTATCAGCAGTGATATATTTTAAAATTAAATACTTAATTTTTTTTTTTAGTTTTTCAATCCAGTTTCTTTTGATTTGAAGGAATCATCTCTTGGTTAGAACGAAAGCATGAAAAGCCATTTAAGTAAATGACCAAAATTAATGCAATTTTAATCTTAATTTATTGGATTTTTAAATAAAAGGTATAACATCCCATATTATTATCTTATTTATTACCTACATCAGGTATAAGAATTTATGCCATGATGTCGCTGAAGAAATAGAATCTGAGTTATAACATCAAATTTTATTCAATAACCATTAGATTGAGCGAGGATGTACAACCTCTGCCATGCATCGTACCTACTAAAGTTTCCGGATTAATTGTTGATAATTTTCACGTATCTGCTTGGAACATTTCAGAAAATAAGCATAATCTTAATTCCAGAGTCAACATAATCCTAAATGCCATCAGGAAGTTAATCCATTTCTCATTTACTGTCGCAAATTTTAAATTTCACTTTAGTGTTAGTATGATCAAAATCTCTTTGATCAACTCAAATTCATCCGTCTCTATATGATTCCTTGATTCGTGAATTGATTGGATACTCTAGGAATGATAAAGCATTCAAAATGCGATTTTTAATACTTAAAATCAGCATTATAAATTTATTAATGGAAATGAGTTACTTTTTAAGGACTACAAACAGTTCATTTTTACTTTAATTAAAATCAAGAAATTTAAAATATGATTTGAAAATAAATTATTAGTCTCAAAACAAATCACACTGAGACGCAATACTCTCTTAACTATATTCTTAGGGATTTCCACTTATCTCAGTCTGTTACACTATATTGCACAATATTGTGCGATACTATATTAAACAATATTTCACAGTATTGAAAATATTGCTAATATTGATTAATATCATACAATATTGTGCAGTATTTGTGTGCTTATAGGGATCCGTAGGATTCATTTCTTCTGTAGTGCAGAGTAAGCTGCAGAAGATAAACACATAGTCAATTGTCCTTCAGTAAAATAACAACAACAAAAACGTTTATTTTCACAAAGAAGAAAGATTAGCACAAAGACGACCATTATTTACAGCACAAGTATAGAAATATTTACAGAAGACAACTATATACAACAGAGACGAATACACAGGACAGCACACAGCAGCACTCTACAGCAGACAGTAACCCACACGTAGAAATAAAGTAGTGGCAACGTTCTCAGCACACAAAGCAGCCAGACAGAATTCAGCAGGAGAAGGAATCTTCGTAGATTTTATCTACATTCACGTAAGTCTCACTAAATGGGTGAAACTACTCCTTTGTCTCCCCTTGCTTTAGCTGCCGACACACTACCTCACACAACTAGCTATGACACCGAAACGCTACGAGGACCAACGGGCTACGACATACAGCAATTCAGCACTCCGACGTTACTTCAGTATTCTCTTGGCAACTCCTCTGTTCAGAACTCCTATCCACAATCAATTCAGGACCACTCGATTGATCACCACTCAAGCTTCAGATTACTAGCCTTTTACAGCTATAAAGAGTTGGAGCTAAAAGCTTCTGAACTAATCAGAAGTATTCTGAACTTTTTTTTGTTCCTAATGGTGGGATCGGAAAACATGTTGATGTTTCGGGTATTACCCATTTCGAAGCCAAGTGCCAAAATTCATCGTAAAGCTCTGGGATCACCGACACGGCATCCGATACCATCCAATACAGATAACATTGTTTGGAAGTTCACTGTGGTTGGGTTGATTGCTTAGAGAATAGCTAAAAAATTTTTATGAGTAGCAGGATTCAGAATTTTTATCTGAATGTTCTAACTAGGCCATTTAAGATATTAATTTTGGATAATTTTTATTTCTGTTGTAAAACATATTGTGAAAGACTTTGCTTTATTATTTTGGAAAGATAATTTCACTTGAACTGGCTGGTATGAAAGTCTGAATAATACATATGTAAGATCTTATTTGTGAATAAAATTAAATTCCAAGCTTAATTTAATCCTCCGAGCTAAAAAAAAATCTTTTGTCTAAAATCATTGAAAAAGTTGAAAAATTTTAAAAAGTAAACTATTTGTTACTATAATACTAGGTTCTGTTACTAGGCGATAAAAAAATTGTTAACTTTTATAATTTAAGAAATCCTTCTGCAGTCTTCTGAATGATCTCTTGATCCATATGAATTGATTTCTGTACCATTTCATTTAATAGACTGCAATACAAAATTTTTAAATCGAAAAATGTAAAAATATAAAATGTAAGGATGTTTGCAATTCTTTATGTCAGATTTGTCTTAAGTTATTTTTATCTTCGACATACTATTAGTAAAGGCAATAAAACTGGTTTTTACTTCATTGAAAAATAATGAGAGTAATAAACGTCAAAACATTATTTTAGTATTGTTTTCCATTAAAGTAGATACTTGTATCAATGTCTTTATTTAGAGCAAAATAAGGAATATTTAAAATCTAGTTAAAGAGAAAGAAATTGTAGTTATCTAACAAGGTGAATGCTGGAACAAAAAGAAAAACAGAGAGAAAAGAGTACAGTTTCTGGTAACTTCCCTTTAGTCTTAATGAAAATTCAGGGAATGGGACAAAGGACTTGCCTCTACTTATGAAAGATATCGAATTTAATGTATCATAAGATTTTCAAGGATTCTTTTTATAAAAATTTAAAATGATTAAATTCCATTTGATAGGGATAATTGTTTTCTATTTTCTTTGCTTTGTTTATTTTGTACAACATAGATTTACTTTTATTATTAAAATAAGTCATAAAAAGCCTATAGAGATGTCTGTATCAAGTCTAAAACAAAGATATTTTTGAAGTTGATCTTAGCAAGCATTGAAACACTCACTTTACAAACTTGTATCTTAAATGTACAATATTTAGTTTCGCACAAACAATTGTGTAGATTTTAAAAAATATGACTAAATAAGATTGCATTTTAATATACTTTGCTAATAAGATAAGAAATATCTACAAAATGAATTTCATAAAATGAGTTGTTTACTTCTATTCCTTTTATTTATTTATTTTTTATTTTTTCATATGTGGCAATATGCTGCGATACAAATAATCGTTAAGGTTAGTTGTTAAACTCTAATATTCAAAAAATTCAGTTTATCAGTTTCAAATACTGTTTTATGCATTCTCTAATTTTTGCTTTGAGTTGGTTGCTTTTTACCAATTGCTAATTTGGTTGCGTTTTAGTATTCTCTAATTTTTGTATAGTCATATTTCAAAATACGCAAATTAAAAATTATTTTTTTGACAAATGAAAACTTACAATGTTTACGATATTTTTAAAAAATGTTTCTCTTTTACTCGTAAAATAAAAAGGAAAATAAACAATATTCCTCAAAAATTATTATATTTTTTTTTTATATTTTTATTTCATTATTTGTTGTTTACTTTCTTCGTTGCTTAAGCATCACGCATACATTGAATAATTCAGAAAAATTGTATGCTAAAGGCTAAAATATATTTTTCATTGTTGAACGAACGCTATTAGAAGTTGCTAATAGTTTATAGCTTGGATAGCAAATATTTCTGCCAATTTGAATGATAAGTCCATGAAATAGTTTCCAGAGTTTTTATTATGGTACACTGTACATTCTTCTTAATGAACTCTTTTTTTTGAGTAGTTCTTTGTTACTTACCTATTTCACCGAAAGAGCAACTGCAGAATGTCTCAATAATCATTTTGTTTTAGTACTTTGATTCCCTTGCAATTGAATTTAAAGAGCTTAATAGATCTTTATACTTTCCCCTGTATAATAATATTGATGAAACTGCACGGAAGCAATCTGTCATTACTGATGCATCTTTTTATGTATTTGATTTCACAATTTAGAATGAAGATTTCAAAATGTGTAAAGCCATTTCGTTTATACATAGTTAGAATCATCTTCTATATGTTTATTTAACCAGCATCTGTTTCATTCTTAATAGAAGGTTCCTTTAAACCAATAGAAGGTTACATTAAACCAATACTAATTCATAGATAATAATTTCAGTAAATCTTCATGCATTTCGATTCGAAGAGTCATTTACTTCTGCAATAATGAATCTCAGTTTCCATTTACAGGTCTATCTCCACATAAAGACCTAGATGCACACATATTCAAATCTTAAATTATTGGAAAGACATCACATTTCGGAAGGATCCTCTTAGTTTACAGTAGCATTTCACCGAGGTTGCTCACGAATATTAAACATATAAAGTAAATTAGTTGGTTACATCAGATCATTTCAATTAGTTGGAAATGAATTTATTTAAAAGTGAACAGGAAGTGAACAAAATTCAACAAGAAGTTAAATTTTTAGATTAAAAAGAAAATAAAAATGCAGCCAATATGTTTTAATGCAGAAAGACTTCCGTATATGACTTTAAGCGTAAAATTCAGGTTATTTGATGTTATTTTTATATGCATGAAGCGATTGTAGTAGAATTTAGGATTCTGTTAAACCCTTAAGCTTTCTATAATGAAATGAAATGATTATTAGAGGTGAAAAGTCTAAGTACAAATCTTAGCTAACAAAGTATGGTTTATTTTTCACAATTAAATCAGTTTCAACTAAGGATTTACTTTAATACACTTTTCAATTAAGTTTGTATCTTGTCTTGAAAATGAAGGATTTTTTAATATTTAATTGTTAAAAACTAAGATTTAAAATATGTAATGGATGTATATTAAAACTGTATTCATTTTGTAGTGATCATGTTAAATTTTACTTGAAGAGTCGGACAGACAGATTTCTCTCTTAATGGAAATGACTCAAAACTTAATAGAAACCTGCAAATGTGTTTAAAGGAATGTATACTAATTTTTATCTAAATGAAAACTTCTTTGAGTTATCTTTGTCTCAGACATTTTTGATATCGTGTCAAAAGTATTTTAAACTCAGGAATTGGCAAAATGTGGATATTCATAAAATTTTTGACTTCGAATTTTCCGATAATTATGATATTTTCTCTATACTTCATGTACAAGAAAGTACCAAATGTATAAAGGAATAAATAACAGGTACTTGTTAATCTTGCCTTAGAAATATATTGTTTTTTTCACTACTTTAAGGAACCATTTTAAATTAAATTTTATGCATCTTTCGCTTACTCTTCATACATACATTAATTACCGACAAAAAATTTGCGATTATTATAAGGATACCAATTAAATAAAAAAAATTATAGAAAAATTATAAATTTGCTATAATTTTTTTCCTATTCTATATATTTTTTTCTTTCTCTATCAGTTAAAGAAATTTATTAATGACCTCTCTGCTATATATGACAAGAAAGTAATCAGAAATTATCGGTAGCAAAGCTTTTAGTATTATTGTGATATGTTTCCTTTTAGCATATTTGGTATCAACATTATTGTCAAAAAGGGTAGAAAATCTTTTTTTAAGTAATAAAAATCTATAGTAATTGTCAGAGATATAGATATGTCATGAGGATATAGATCAAATTTTCAATTATAAAAAAAATTATAAATTAGCTGAAAATTACTAATGAATATGATCACTGATCACTCATTTGATAATAATGAAAAAGTCACTAAACTGACAAGTCTATGATTTTGAGACCATCTTTGTCATCGATTAATTGTTTGCAAATTTTTAATTAAGCGCTGTTTTTGATTAAAAGTAATATATTAGTCAAATAATGCAAAACTATAAAAATTGTTATACATTGCGTTTCAGCTGTCCAAAATTAATTAATATATGGTCATGTGTATTAGAATCAAAATATACAGAAACTAGAGCAATGCATTAATCATTGCTTAAGAATTTAACTTTTGCAGTCCTGTATAAAAACATATTTTACTATATAAGTTATACAGTAATTGTGATAGATATAGGTATGTGATCATAATGTAAAAAAAATTTTCAACGATATGTAATTAAAACAGTCGAATTTCAGAAATATTAATAAAATAATGGAAAATTACTAATAAATGTGAACACTGAATGCTCGCTTGATAAATATAAATAGCCACTAAAACGACCATTATCTTATTTGTCGACCATTATTGTTATGGAATAATTGCTTGGAAATTATTTAATTACGGGCTGTCATTGATTAAACAAAATTTGCTATGCAAATAATGTCAAGCTATAAAAAAAATCTCTAGCTTGGCATTCAGTTCTAAATAATTAATAATTACGTGCATTAGAATAAAAAAAGTAGAGTAATATGCCATTTCCAAAGAATTTAAATTTTGAAATTTTGTGGTAATAGGATATCTTACTATTCAAATTAAACATGATAAACAACACAAATCAGAAACCAAAAAATGATAGTTTCACATATTTAATTCCTCTCTTTATGAATTATAAGGCAAAAAAATACCTTCCGATAAAGAATTGTAAAGAGATGCGATCTCGATGAGGTTTCAAAGAGCACTGGATTTCGTAAACTAACTAGCTATCGAGAAATCTCTTTAAGCACTTCAGAAAAGTATTTCATTCCTAAACTTAATTATCCTATATTAAAAAGGTAGCTACTTTTCCTCGGCTACTAAATTTCCTTAACAGAAGCACATCGTTATATTTAGTTATTCATGGCAACCATATTTTACCAATCGATTTATTTGTAGATATATTAAGAAATATTTCTATCTCGCTTTTAGAAATGTGGTTTAGGTCAAGTTAGAAAAGCGTACTCAGCATCACGAGGAGAATTAGAAAAGTCCTTGAAGATTCTCAACACACCACTTGTTGTGTTGAGTGGGTGGAGGTCTTGGAGATAATGGGAGAATATTATAAGTCATAACTTCAGTCGAATTAAAAAGCAAATTTCTCCCATTTGATACAAGAATTTGGTTTAAGGTGTTAAATTTTCCTTTTTTATCTGTCTCGCCAGGAAACACAAGAATATTCTGCTGCAATATCCTTCAGCAGTTTGTCGAACATATTTTCTGGATCCTCCAAAATTGCTTTATCTTTTGTTCAGTTTTTTTGTTCCCATCATTTTTACAGCATTTTTTCATCTCTCTGATTATTTTGTGAGAGTATTCTCGGTGCCTGTTGAATATTCTAAATTGCGATGTAGATTCCATCATTTAACGATCATTCTAAACACGAAGAAAGTGACAAAACTATTTGAATAGTTTTGAATACTACCTGAAAAATGAAATTTCACACCGAACATTGTGTATAGTTTAATTATGATATTTTTGATTTCATGGCAAGTAAAAAAACTCTTTTTATAATTATAATTTTTATATCCTAAATTTAATTCGTTAAAATTAGTAATTTAAATTATTAGATGTTTAAAGAAAAATTATCTCAGTGATGCTTAACATTTAAGAAGAACAACTTCAAAATTCAAAGTAAAATTAATAAAGGTTCAACAACAAATATTTATTATCGTGATATTAATTAATAATAAAAATTATTTTCTTAATTAAGTATAATGAATGATATATGAAGTATAAATTGCTTTTATTTTTACCCATCTAACATTCTTTTATATAATTATTATTAAAATCTCTTAGTTTAAATTGATGAATATATTTATAATTTTGAAATTTTCAAAAGATAACCACCATGTATATTGAATTTTGCATGTATTGTCACATGTTATATTTCGAAATATTTATTTGAAAATCATTAAATCATAACTGATGCAGATTTGGTCAGAAAAACTTGCGAATTTGATGTACCGATAGAATAGTTTTTTGAAAATCAAAATTTATAAAAAATACTATTTTATTGACAGATTTTTTTTATATTGAAACGATATCAATTGATGCCTCTCAAAATTTGCATTATGCTATCATTTGCCTGAGTTTGGTGATATTCATTTAAAACTGTTTAAATACTTTAAAGTTGAATTTTTAATAAGTAAATAACTCATTTAACGAAATAAAAAAGATTTTGGAAATGTTTTCAGACACAAGTCTCAGATGATTTGGGCATTATTATATTTTGTAAGATATATATGCAGACTTATGCAGCTGGCGTTTTGTTTAATATATTTGTATATAGGATTTATCGCAAGGAAATTAAATGCAGACATATCATTATAAAAGAAAAAGAAAAAAAAGATGAAACATTTTTTTAACATATCACATTATTTATGGAGAAATGTAATATTCCTTTTGATTTTTATTTTTTAAAGAGAGGACTAGAAATGAAGTTTTCGTAATCTTACCAACAATATTCAAAATCATAAAATCGCCATCATTCAGCCTTTTCTCTCTTGAATTTATAAAATAAATACCTAAAAACAAACTAAACAATTCTTCCTTCATTAAAACTCTACTCCTCTAAAAATATGAGCATTTCCTCAAAGTGGGATTTCGTTTACGATTTTCGCGAACTATCAGAACAATCATTGCCATTTCTCTTCCTCTAAAGAATTGGACCGAGAAGACAGTTAGCTCGTTTCCTTTAATACGAAAGCTAAACATTCCGAATTTATAGATATTATTGAAATTTATCTTTCTCGTACGAATTTTACCTCTTACCTAGCACCTTAGGAGCAATAAGAAAAATAGAATTGTTGCAATAGAATGGATTGAAAATTTTTCTATGAAGCATTAAACTGAAGTAAAAATATATCTTGAAATATGTCTACATTTTAACTCTTCTGGTTTAAGACATGTTTCTTTAAATATTTTTAAGCTCTTATTGTAGAAATAAAAATAGCTTCAATTCAAATTCACATGATAATCGCAGTTTAGTTTAGTTATATTAACGTCCCGTTTAAAGCAACACGAGGGCTATTTTGGGACGGACCTCGTAATTTTGAACCACGGTCAGATGACGAGGACGACAACTGAAGTGGCACCCCCCTCTCCACACCACGCCACACCAGCGGGAGGACTTTGGCCTGACAGATTTAACGTGCAAGAGACCCCCTCACACGACGGATCTTCGGTGGAATCGAGTCTCGAACCTGAAACCCTCCGGTTCCGAAGCCGAGACCTTGCCACCAGGCCACCGCGGCCCCATGATAATCGCAAAATGAGCAACGTAAATCTAAATTTTGAATATTCTGCACATTCTGCATTTACTATTTGTATTTGTAGAAATATACTTCAACATTTGAAACAAATATGTTTTTTTTATCTTTATATTTTCCCTGAGGCAATAATTATTGTTATTCCAATATTAATTTAAGAAGTTTGTTTGAATAATTGTTGAAACTTATCATCTTTCTTGGATAACATGTTTTTTCTCTTTGTATTAGAAGTTTTAATGTTCGCATTCATTTTCAGTCAGAAATGGTGATAATTTGGGAAATAATCTTGAATTATTTAAATCGGATATACTAATAAAAATCACAGTCACTGAATCTTTGTTCGAAATTTTTGCTTTGTTGAGAAATAATGTCTTTCTTCCTTCGAATTAGATTTAGATTCTTAAAGTATGTGTGTTGATAGACTTTTGAAAAAATGAGATTTCCAAATAGCTACCGTGAATATCTTTTCGTAGCGAACCGATTCGAGTATACCTACTCTAACGAGGTATAAATATAATCTTTTTATTTTGTAAATAAATTCATCATGAATTGATCTAGCCTTCTACCTAGAAAGCAATATTCATCATTAAAACGTCGTGATATTAAGTTTGATGCACAACAATATTATAAACATGCTGATATTTAAGTGCGCATAGCGAAGTACATAAGATCCCTACAAATTATACTTCTTAAAGTGTTAATGTTATACTAATACCTTTATCATCCATTAATTTTGAGTTATGTATTTGTATTCTTACGGAAAAAGTTACTTTTAATTGACTTGTATTCAGCCCCATTCCATCCTACTTTGGAAATCCGCCACTGGGTAGATTAATTGCCTATGAAAGAAATTGAATCCCATTGAATTAATATTTTACTTCATGAACAACATTGAAACGAATAGTTAATGAGTACCAAATGATATAAAATAAATGAAACTAAAAAATATATTTTCTATTCAATTTGCTACACTGTTTTTCAATTTATAAGTATTTTTGCAATAAGCTCGCTGCTAAATCTAAGCAATAAAATACCTTGTGTAGCTTCGGCACATTGGAAGAAGTTCAGTTAAACTTAGAAACTCACTATAAAATTAAGCATATATAGATCTTGGAAGGTGAGGACATTCCTTTAATAGCGATTTTTTTATTTAAAAAATTTAATTAATTAAAAACCAAGCGAAAGTTTGATCATAATAATCGAAAATTATGTCGGCATTTTGGCAGATTTTGAAATTTCCAAAAAAAAATATTTCCATTAATATTGATTGCATAAGTTTGGCTTGAACAAAATCTTTAAATTTTATTATACTTGGTTTTGGTTGGTTTGGTTTGGTTGATTTGGGTTTTTTGGCCCATGAGCCATTCTTGGCCACACTCTGACATTCTTATGGTAAAAGGAGAACATTGTTAATGTTTGAAGCTTCTTATAAAATTATGTTTTTTTATGTGCAAAAGCTAAACTGGACGAAAAAAAATGTGAAAACTTTTTTTAAAAAATAACAACTAAAAATGGAAATTGTTTGAGTTAAGCATAAGGTTAAAGGTGTATAACAATTAAAAATTTTAAGATGTTTGGATGATAGTTCTTTCAACGCAATTCTTTGAGAGTTGCATTTGATAAATGAAAAAAAAAATGGTACCGATATTTGTCAAAAGCTGGGAATTGAAAGGAAATAGGACTAATTATCAATTCGGTGTGTAGTTACGATTAAGGTTCAACTTGAGACAACGATGAAAGTTTTTAAAACTCCGTAGCAATAGACAAATTTTATTAAATAATAAAATAAGTTAGATAAATTATTAGAAAAAAACATTTCAAAGTATTGTGCGCATTAAAAATTTCAGTGCTGAATAAATCTACAATGTATTCTTATAATTTTAATGCGCATGTATTGTTTCTGAAAAAAAATTAAGTTTTATTACTTTAATGTTTTTTTTTCTTTAAATTAAAATTCAAAAGGGAAGAAAACGAGAAACATTGAGGAATACATAAAGTAATGAATCTAAAAGTGTGTTTTTTTTTTCAATTGCTTTGATGGGATATTTTTCGACATTTAAAGTTTAAAAATACTTTGCTGGGTTAAAAAAAATATAAAAATTCAACCACGTAACAATTTTATTATACATATTTTACCAACCCTTTAAACCGTGAAACCGGCTTCAAGCTAAAAGTTGGTAATATAAAATAAGTAAGTTACTTAAAAGCTAAAATATCGAGGGAATAAAAAGGTTTTATTTGTAAATTAAAAAAAAAAATTAAAAATAACTGTTTAAAAAAGTATTTTCTATTTAACTATCAGAATATATATACAAATAATTCTGTTAATTTTTTGGAACTTTCTAAGCTTTTGTTGTGATAAAATGTTGAATTAATTTTCTTTCTAAATGAAATTTAAAACCTTTATACATTCCTTTTTCATAATGTTTTATTCCCCGTGGGTTTCTATCTTTATGAGAACTTGTTTCAAGGTCGAATGGTTAATTAACGTAACTTTAACGCTAGTTTTGTTTGTTACTTTCTGCTGTTTTGCCATTTTATGTCCTAAATATATAGGAATGTTTTTGAAACCATGATTAAATTTATTATTTTTAAACTCAAAACCATTTATTCAGTATCGGGTTAGTGAATTTAATTAAAATACAGCCTTTTTTAAGTTTATATAAATTTCGCCTGAAATGAAACTTTATAAAGAAGATAAATAAAAATATAAATAATATGGCACATATATTTTTATTTGTTTAGTAAAAAAATGGCTTTCTAGTTTGCGATAATGTATAAAAAAAGATATTCTTTCACTAATTTTAATTAAAAGGTTACTTTTAAAACTTTTTGCTACATAATTTCAGAAATAAAGGGAATAAACAAGAAAATAAACAGATATCCAAATGTTTCTAATGTTTTTTTTAAGTTTAGAATTATAAAATCTTGCAACATAAATATTATTTTTCCTTGGTCAAATTGAAAGTGAGCGTAGACAGACAGCAAGAAGAGTTTGGAAAGAAATATCTCTCAGTTACTTATTTATCTAGAAAAATATTTTCATATTTCAAAATAGTATATATAAATATATAAAATATAAATAATATATATAAATATATAAAAAATGATGCCAGATGAATTTTTATATATCTTCTATCCTTTGACTCAAAAGTTTTAGTTATTTCACCTAAGTAACGGCACCCATTATTGAAAAGTTGACATTTGATATTAATCATCGCATAATAACAAGGCATGACTTTATTTATTGTCTCCTTATGAAATTCACTATTCAATACAAAATATCTTCTGCAAAAGAACAGTGTTTAGGTAAAGAATGATAACATGTATTTTCATAGATATGTTTTGGAATTAATCGTTTTTGGTTTTAACTCTTAACTTTGAATTTAACAAATTTTGTCAATTATACCCATAGCTTTATGTAGAATTATCATAAAATTACCTTATGATTTATTAAGGGACAATATAAAAATATATAGTGGAAAATTTTAATTCTAATCAACAGAGAATGTCAAATAAATTCAAACGTAAACAGTTATAGTTAAAGATAGAAGTAGAACAAAGTTAAATCATAAAATTATTCTCCAATACGATAGCTGTATTTCAGGTATAAGTACAAAAGTTTTCTCTTCTAAAATTTCATAGAATTAATGGTTTTGAATATTAATGTTTTAACTAAATTGCTATTTTTATTTAATTCATTATGAGTGTTATATGGCAAAGAAATCTATAAAAATGGTAAAATACTTTGTTCTACATTTCGAAACCATTGATTACAAATAGAGAGTTAATACAACTTCAAATTTATAATAAATTAAAAGTAATAATATGCCAGAATAATGTTACAGATTTCACCGGATTCGCCTGTAGTGAATGTCAACACAATCAACAAGCCGAGTACGAGGAAAGATGACGTCATTAGTTCCAAGTAGCAGATATCAACAGAGATGGCGTTGCTGTCTATGTGAATGGTCATGTTAAAGAAGTTGCCATTAGTGTCTATGAGAGTGAGACCACATGATCCCCTTTTCTGTGGCTTCAATTCACCCTGTAGCTTGAGGCAGTTGGCCTTTAATAGTTGCAAAGAGACGGGCCTACATTATTTTGGGCCAATCAGGTGTATTTCGGTTCCTAATGGATGAATCGTTAAATTCCCGAAGTGTTCAACATTTCCCATTTTGTCGCAAAATTCGTCGCCAAGCCGTCAAATGGTAGCCGTATTTGTCGCCAAGATCTGCGATCACTGACGCAGTACCCGATCATCAACAACAGGACTGTTCGTAAAACGGTCATTCTTATAATGGAATTATGTATACAGGGAAGCAACATTAAAGATTTGTAACAATAATAACAATTACAATAAATGAATTATAACAATAAGGAGACGTCTATTAGTTAATTATAATGTCGATTAATTATTAATGATTATGTCAAGAATTACATTCGTATATATTTGATATACATCTTTTATTTTTGAAACAAAATTCTAAATAAAGAAATAAGTTAAGATAATGGATACACTAATTTTACCCCATCCCTACTCGTATAAAAGTTTTCTACTTTTCAGCAGAACTTCAGCAATGCTTCATTTCGTTTCTGAATATTTAAAAGTTGACTGAAATATACTATAAAATTGTTATGTCATGAAGACCGACATATTAAGCGACGGTAATTTACTGCCCGATATTCCATCCAAGTTCAACTAATCTTCATTTTTCATCGTAATTTTACTAAACAGTTTCAATCGCTTAAATTAAATCCTCCTACCCCCGTCTCCCCAATACCGAAATTTATCAATAGGTCTCCTTTAGTTTTACACTGCCAGGCAATTTCGGACGATGTATGGACAGCTCTGGCAATTGGGGATTTTAAAACACTATTAGTCGAGGAAATGGCCCTCTTGTTGCCTGTAAGTCATTCTCTGCTGGGTAGACCGAGCTTGCGGGCAGGAGTATAAATGATGATGACGGGAAAGCGTCATAATTAACATCCTTTACTTTTAAACTTTGCTAAGGATGTCGCCGCCATCGATGCCTCCGAAATCTCCTGCTGTAATGAGTGGGCTCTTTTGATAGGCTTTCTATTCCGCCATCATTCATTAAAAGAGAATACTCAAGTTTTCTCCAATCCGATCGCTTTTGTTCTGCTATTAACTTTAACAGACTCAATTGATACATTTTTTTCAATGGCTGTGGTAATCGATTCCTTACTTTTCGATTTAGAGCTTTTAATTCTTTGTAGAGACTTAATTCTTATATTTGACATGAGGTTGAAATGAACCTCAAAATAATATATGTAGAATATTTTTTTAATCCATTTTATTGAAGTGAGAAAATGATTGATGAAAATGATTTCTTTATATTTTAATGGTTGAATAGAATAACTAAAAATGATTAAAACAAAGACCTTTTAATACGAATTGAAATTCATTTTTATTTTTAATTTGTACTTTCATGCTTAAATATGCACACATGTATTGCATAATTGATTTAAGTAATGTATGAAATTATATCTGATGGGGATCGATTAAACATACAAGGCACGAATCTTCCCTTGGGACATAAAGGGATAATCAATATAGGTGTAACTTGATTTTAAATGCATTCATATTTTGCAGTGAACAATAATAAAAGAAAACTTTTTAATGTTAATTTTGCTAATATTGCTTTGATTCTTTAAGAAATCTTCTTATTTACGATTTTTTTGTATTAATACAGTGTTTTATATATTTTATTTTGATTATTTATTTTGTCTGACAATTTATCAAAAATCATCAAAAACAGAAATGCTAATTGACTTCAATGAGTAGTAATAATGACATTTGTAATTTTTGGTATTCCATAATAGGTTTTTTTAAATCAAATGTTGTATCAAAAATTATTTCTTTCATGTTTTTCAACAAAATAGAAAAATGTAAATTATTAGAAGAAGGTTCAAAAGAATCGAATATTCAATTTTTGTTGATTAAAGAAATTGCCACTAGATGCACAATTATTTTAAAATCCCATTATAATGTGAAATATATAGTAGAAATATGACTGTCAAATGTATTGGGAGAATTTGGAAACAAAATGCACCCACGAATTTGCTAATGAATAAAAATATGGGCACATACTGTAATTTTAAATGCATGATTTAGAAATAGGTTTTCTTTAGTATAATGGACAGATTTTAATATGTTGGTCAAGTGCATTGATCAGAACATTTGAACGCTTGAAAATTCAGCATTCAAAGCTCAAATTTTAAACGATAAATACATTTTTTCCAGGGGATTAAAAATATTACAATTATTTACTATTTATAATTGTTATATCTTTATAACTCAGAAGGCCAGTGTGGAATTTAACTAAAAATTATTTTCCGAGATTTTAATAAAAGCCGGTAAAGCTCAGAACAATAATATTTTATACCTCCTTTTATTCCTCTTCCCTAAATTCATCTTTTAAAGATTCACAGAAATAAAAATAAACGTAATACTAAAGAAACTAACTGGAACCACGCTTTAACTGTGAAAAATCTTCCACTGGCTTTAAAATCAAAGTTTAAGCTGAGAAGAGGTGGGATGAAAAGTATGAAGGCTTCCTCTCTCTCTCCGGTATCTTCAAGAGTCAAGTGTCGAAAACTTATAACATAGTGGGCGAAATAAGCTGAAATTCAATTTTGAAACGTTCCGTGGGAGCTGTCATACCTGTTTCGGAACAAAATTCTGGTGTTCATCAACCTGGCATTCGTGTACATGACTTCACTTCAATTTAAGAGATCGTGTCAGCTGCAGGCAATATTTAATTTTGATAATTTCCATCGCAGTCTAGTCATTCTGATTTATATTTACTTGAAATTGATCAACGCGAATTGTTTTTATAGGGAATAAATGTTCATTTTTTTTTTTCGAAATGGGAATCTGAAATGCATTTTGAGTTAATAATTCGAAAGTCAATTATGAATAGGATAATACGGAAATATGATCACCGCATTTTATGACTTTTCCTTTTTGAGAGTCCTTTCAAAACGTTTTAATCATCATTCCTTTTTGAATGGCACAAATTTACCTTCCTTAGAAATCTTGAAAGTTTAAGAAATCTTGAACTAAATCTTAGATTAGTATCAATACTCTTTAATACAAATACAATAAATTTGCATTAGGCTTACGTTACAGTGTTAGAAATAGTTCTAATCTATGCACGTTATTTGAATGTATGTTAGGAATAAATTTTGCATCTTGAAAGAAAAAAAAGAAAGAACTACAGTTGAAGCTTAAACAAAAATTTAAAACATACATTGAAAAATCATTTTTGAAAATATGTAACATTCTTTCTGAGTTGTGATGTATATTTACCAAATTCTCACATTAGATTATAGTTATAAGAAATGGAAGATAAATTGTTTTGTAGAAATTTTTAAATGGTTGAGAAGGTTAATTGATCCTTATGTCAAGTCATATAAATATAGTTATAGAAATCCACAAGTTATATATAT
>JAPMOQ010042969.1:1256584-1282311 GCA_026543055.1 Argiope trifasciata
GAGAAATATATTAACATAACTATATTAAATGGATACTTCGTTTGTAAACAGAGTTGAAAATTAGAAAATGTAATTTGAATGCATAAATCATATTTTCAGATATATGACATATATGTGTTATATTTAAAAACTTTGTCAGATATCAATCAGCTTTAAAATTTAGAAACCACAATACATTTCATAAATAATTAGACAGTACATTTTCTGTTTAAAACAATAATAAAGGTATTTAATCGTATTATTATCAATTTATAAAATGTATATATATGTAAAACTTAATTTTCAAAATTATGCAAAGAATAGTAGAAAATATGTATTCACAATTGAAACATGCTGAAAATTGTTTTCATAATTCTATATACAAATGGAGTACTAAATTCCAAGCATGCAATGGGAATTGTTATAAAGTGGGAAAACAAAGATGGTAGATGATAAAATGAAATTTTGAACAAAACAAAGGCCCAAAAATGCTAGAAATACATTTTTGGCTAGGTAGCCTATTCTTTCGGACATTTTTCTTTAAGCGCAAGATATATAAATGAAAAGTAGAAGGAAATCCTAACAAGACTTAGCCTGTGAACTTACAATACACATTCAAAAACAATTGTAAAACCAACTGAAACGTCCACCACCATTCCGGTAAATCCGTAACTTTCTCCTAGAAGCCATTATTTTCTTCAAGCAAAGGACTCATTTTATTCTCGCAAATACTCAAAAAATATGAGACATGACCACTTTGAGGAAGGAAAAATGAAAAATACTTACTAAAAAATACTAAAGCAACTCTCGGCACATCAATGATACAGAAGAATAGGGAAGGGGGTATTTGCTGGAAATCAAGTGATTCATTTAAGGAAGTCCGTGATTCGAATGGAATGTTTCTGACATGATTCTTGGGTATATTTATAAGAATTTGGGGTATTCCATATCAGAGTTTCGTTTTCTATGCTTCTATTTACTTTTGGTTGGTGTTATAGATGTCACCATGTCTATTCTTTTCTTTAAATTATTTTCAAAAGAAACCGATTTTCTGAAGAGCTACAAATATAAAAGTTCAGGTCAGACTCAATGTTCTAAACAATTGATTGTTGTAAGATGATAATGTCTAAAAATTCTACAGGATTTTTTGAGCAGTACAAAAAGGAGCAAAAAAAAAGGATCAGTAATATGTATAAAATTTAGAAATAAGAACTTCAAAAATAAATCTTAGAAAGTTTACTTTACCTCTTTTTATCAATGCATTGGGCATTTTCTCTAACTTCTTTAAAAGAATTAAAAATTAAAAATATCTGAGTGGTTCTTAAAGTAGGAGGCGGAAAAAAAATGAATATTGTTTATTATATGATAAATCAGCGTGCTGCAGCCCTTAAAATTTTTAAAACTTGATATATATGATATGTAATTTATATCTTCATTTTTTCAATGAATCTTCTTAAATAAAGTTATATATATATTTGTATTTTTCTTAAATATATTACTTATGAAGGGGATTTAGGTTGTTTTGGAAACTTTGATTCCAAAGTTAAGTAAATAACATCATGTACTAAACGCTTCAAAATAGCACCATTCAAGTTTTTCAAACATCTTTACACTAATATTAATACTAATAATAATTTACACTAATATAATTATACTAATATAAATTTTAGTAATATGCCATAGTAATAGTATAATACACTAATAATAATACCATAATAATAGTAATATACACTAATAATAATTTACACTAATATAAATTTTAGTAATATGCCATTTATCGTATGTTGTTAATTATCTTCAAAACAGTAAGATAGATTATTTAGCATTTCACTGAATTGAATCATCTACAATTTACAACTAATATTAAATTATTTTCAGATTTTTTTTTTTTTTTTTTTTATCAATCGGGTTTTTTTTTTCTTTGGAAAATTTTAATCTTCCCATGAATCCTAGATTCTATAAAAGTTGAATAGTTTAAAATCCGAACACAAAAAAAGGGCTTCACTGCAATTATTTTGCTTTTATCCATTCAACAGCTAAACTAACATATGTACGAAGAAAACATTGCTTATATAATATAGCGATTATGATTTTAATGCATAGAAATCCATTCAATATGAAGAAAACAATGTATATATAAAATAATAGATTATGATTTTCATGCATAAAAATCCATTCAATATGAAGAAAACAATGTATATATAAAATAATAGATTATGATTTTCATGCATAGAAATATATATTCAATATATTCATTTCCTACGCATAGAAAATCTAAATTTTTCTTAAGAACGCCCACATGATTCAAAATGTTGAAATCATGTTCTATGTGTGTGATAATTTCTCTTTATTTCATATAGCATTTTTAAGTATATTCGATTCATCTTATGGTTATAATAAAATATATAATATAGATATTATAGTTATAAAAATGGGGGGCTTCATAACGAAATATAAGTCATTCCTAAACTAGATCAAAAGTAAAACTAGATCTAAAAGGAAAAAAAGGTACTCTATAAAAGACTCGTTCCGAGTGAATTTAGTTAAGCTAAAAGGATTTGCATTTCTATAATAATACTTTTGTTATACTTTTGTTTGTCCAAAGTCTGTTCTTTTTGAGGATTGATTTATTGGTTTGGAATTTTAAAGTCACTAAATTACGTTATGCACGAAATAAAATATATTTTGATACAGATACTGTGTAATACTTCCTTATATGCCAGATAAGTCTAGTAGTACTCTCATTTTTGAAATTTGTGCAGCAGGATTATTTTTCCGAGTAAATTTGTATTTTTCATTATCTTTCACATTTCTTTCTCTTCAATTGTTTGTATAAGCGCCTATTTCTAAGAGTATTAAATAGCACACGCACTTGTAATCTCTCGTTAATTCCTAATGCATGTATTATTTAAAAAAAGACATGTTTTAGGATGCCTGATGTGTTCTTCAAGTTTGTAAAAGATTTCTACTGCATTTTGCATATTCTTACAGATATATAACACCATTTAAAGCCAATATATATCATTTTCCTTTTTAGGGGTGTTAAAACGAATTAAAATATCAAATAAAAGAATTATTTATTTTACTTTATTCTATGTATCATTTACAAAAGAATCAAACCTCTGTAGAATTTTCATAATTCAGAAATCAATAATTTGTATAAAATAGAACAAGAATTTTCCAACCTTCTTTTGTTTCCTTTAAATAGGAAATAATGAAAAAAAATTATGATTTCTGTATCCAAGTTCATCTCAAGTATCCTTAAACATAATTTGTCGGAAATATACAAAACGTTGAAAGAAATAGCCTGAAATTGGATTCTGAAACATTCTGGAAAATCGTCTCTCCTGCTTTACTACATGATTCTCTGTGTTTATCTTCATTCGTATACATGGAAGTATAAGATATTTACAAACATATGAAGTTAAAACTGACAGCAACATTCAATTTCTTTACCTCTTACCGCTGTTTTGTCTTTTCGGTTTATTTGTACATATCAGAATTCGGAAACTATGTTTGCGTTTACAGCGAAGGGCGTTTCAATTCTCTACAGTGAAAACTCTTTGATGCATTTTGAGTTTAAGATTTAAGATGTCAGTTCATCGATAAATATTAAAGAAAAACTGAAATATATTAGTAGAGACTGTAATTTATTCGATATAAATGGAGTTATATGAAAGATTTAATATTTGAATGTATTTTTTTCAAGAAATAAACAACTTTCATTTAGCTTGCATGTTGAAAAACGTACTTGTTTATCCATTCCAAATTAATCCTTAGCATTTGTTAATCATTAATCTAACTTCATTTTCCATTAAATTCTAAAATGTTATCGGGACTTATTATAATTTGGCCATCGTGACCACCCCCACATATATGTTTTTTTTTTTATTCCTGGAAGTTTATTCATTATAAAATAATGCTACACTAATATAAGGTATATGTTTTAAGAAATTTATTAAAAAAGCACTTGTTATAATTTTTGGTGCAGTAAAAATAAACATATTTGTTCTCATACAGCTTAAAAAGAATAAATATTTTTTAAGCTAATTATTTATTTCTTGAAAATATAAAAGACAATTTTAGTCATTAATTTTAAAATAATACAAATAATGTAAAAAAATTAGATAACACAAATTCGATTAAAATCACAGATTAATCAAACAAAATTTGTTAAAATAGCATAATTATTATAATAAATCATTTGCTTTTTAAAAGAGTTTTTATTCATTTAGATTACATTTGGGTAAATTGCATCATAGGTATTAAAATAATTAGTTGGATTGTTCATTGCCTGTATATCAATAATTATTCTCAATTTTTTAAGTAGCTTTCTGTAGATTATTTTGTAGGAATTAAAAAAAAAATACGTTTCACTTAAGTCGAGGAATACTGATGATAATCCGATAAAACTATCTGTGAAATAATTATTATACCTTTAGAATTATATATTAGTCGAAACTGATACAGAAAAGTGCTATGTCATTTCGTATAATAGCGCAAGACAATATTCAATTGTATAAAATTCTACCCAATATCTTGAATATTTATAAGTCAATTGAAACCTCTAAACGTTGCCTGTATTGCAATATGTCACAAGTCATTTATTAACTCAACAACCCTAAGAGGACAGACATAATTGATTCCAATTGTCTCTGACAATGACTTTCTAGCTAATGCAGAAATGAATATTACGATAATCATATCCTGTCAGAAGTGTTATTAAAACTTATTCACTTAAGTTCAAAAATGCAAATGTTTTTTGTAAAAGCTATAGTTGGAGAAGAATCAATCATTTGAAGAAGGAGGGATTTAATTTTTTTTCAAATAAAAATGTGCTCCTAAATTTTTAATAAATATGTTCACAATATAATACAATTGATTTTTCACACCCTATATTTTAAATAAGTTGATATACCTATATTTGTCTTAAGTAAATAAAATTCAAAAACATGAAACAGTGATTCTTAAAAAATAAAATAATTAACAAAACATTTTAAAACAAATAGATAATGTTTATGTAGAAATACAGTATTCCTTTACAGTTCATGCAGCATGTTGTTTAATATATATGTCTCTGTCTGAGTCACAAGAAAATAAAATGCAGGTATGCCAAAAAAAATAAATAAAAAATAGGTTAAATATTTTAAAACAGTGTTTATGCAGAACTATAGCATTGCTTTTGGTTTTCATATTCATCAGAAAAGGTTACAAATAGAGTTTTTTGAAATCTTTAACTATATCTACAATATCCAAAGAATAAAATCAGCCTCTTTCAAATTTCCCTACTTGAATAAAAAAAAATAACGTTAAGTTCAACAATTCGTTCTTCATTAGAACTAAATTCCCCTCAAAAGTATGTGCATTTCTCAAATGGGATTACGTTTACGATTTCCGCAAACAATCATCGCCATTTTTCTTCCTCAAAAGAATCGGACCAAGAAGAAAGGAACCTCGTTTCCTTTAATGCGAAAGCGAAAAATTCCGAATTTCTAAATATTATTCTAATTTATCTTTCTAGAACAAATTTTGCTCCTTCCGTAGCATCTTAGGAACAATAAAAAAAATAGCATATGAACGGTTTGAAAAATTTTCTGTGCAACATTACACTAAAACAAAAATACATTTCCGAATATTTCTGCTTCTGGTTTAAGTCACATTTCTTTAAATACCCTTCTATGATCTTCCCAAACAAAATAAACTTTAAATGCTATCAATTCATGCAGTCATGATAATCATAAGATGAACAAAGTAAATTCTAATTTTGCATATTGTGCACATTCTTTATTTTCTGCTTGCAGAATATTGAAATATTCATCAACGTTTGAAATAAACATTTTTTGCCATATATTTTCTCTGATTTACTTCTTGATATTCCTTTATAAGTTTAAGAATTTTCTATGAAGGGTTCTTGAAATTTGTCAAGTTTCTTGAAAAGCATGTTTCTTGTTTCTTCCTTGTATTAGAAGCTTTAATGTTCGTTAACTTAAGCATCCTTTTTTTTTTTTTTGAAGAAAAACGATGTTCATTTGAGAAATAATCTTAAATTATTTAAATGTGCTTCTTTAGTAAAACTCACTGCAATGACTGAATCATTTCTCAAAATTATCTCAAACAAAAAAAATATATCTTTCTATCTTCGAATAAGATTTAGATTCCTGCATATTGACAAGCATGTGAAAAAATTCAATTTTCTACTTGATAACTTCTATTACTTATTCCTTTACACTAGTTACCTGAAGTACAAACGAGTAAATTAAAGGTGCCCGATTTAGAACAAGCTTAATTTATTTATAAGTAAACATCTACTCTTATTATCATTTGTTATATTTTGTTATTTTAATTGTTTTTAATCAAGTTATATTAAAAATTGTATATCCGAGTTTTTTCACCACACACTTAGTTAAGTGATAAGATTTACTAAATAGCTGCTTCTACTTTTTATTTGAAACTTCAATGAATTTCTTCTATAAAATCTGAAGCTTATTTTTTAATATATATTTTTGGTTTCCTTTTTTTTATAATAGACAAATTTATTTTTAATATTTTTTAAGATTCATTAGAACCAAATTATTGTCATTTGATTACAGTCATTTTCAAATAAATATTAACAAAGAGAAAAAAAAACATCTATTCTAAACTGTATATTCATTAATTCATATATTTTGTATTTTTAAAATTTGTATTTTCGATTTATTTGTAATAAAAGAGACCAAATATAGCATTCACTATCATGTTTTCAGCATAACATTTGTTTCTTAATCAAATAGTAAATTTAGGCTTGAGATTTGATTATTTTCCTTTCAGAAAGATTATCAAGACAGTTGTTTCTAAAAAAAATTAAAAATAGTAATCACTAAATTTTATTAAAAACACAATTAAAGAAACTGATTTTGAATAATTTCTTCAACATTTTTTTTTTCCTTTTCTTTACAACTGACTTTCAAAGGCCTTTCTCAGATATAGTTTGAATTTAAATAATAAAACTCACAACAAGATATTTTCTCAGAGAAAAAAAAAGTATAAACCTTTTTTCTTTTATATCTATATTTAAGGAATTTATTGAATGCATCTTTACTCTTTTTGTGATATAATATTAGTCTTAAAAGTAATCATAAAATTCCACTTTGTATGAACAAAGCAAAATATTTTTAGGGTTTCAGAAAAAGAAATTAAAGAGAAATATTGCTTTACTGAAGACTTTAGATTTCATTAGTCATTATTTTATAATTGGCCGTGTTACAATTCAAGTATATTCAGAATTTCAGTTTCTGATTTGACTGATTTATTAATAAAGCCAGAAGCCATTTCTTAAATTCAGCAATTGGATGTGTTTCAGAAGTTTTTTTCCAAGCCTTCAAATAAAAGTTCATGATTTATAAATATATTAGCTAGTACCCGGCACGTTGCTGCCGAAAAAGAAATAATTTTGGAAATAATCCTTTAAAATTCAAAATAACTTTCTTCTTTAATTAGGAATTATCATCTATTTTCATATCGGGAATGAATACATTCATTGAAATTGAATGATATATAAATGGGATTTGTTAATAGTATTTATTCTATTCTTTCTTCCATTATTATTTAAAAGATATAGGGTAGACAGTATTTTTTCTTGTTTTTTTCCGTTTTCAGCAGAAACAAATAAATTTTTTGATTGTCCTACTCTTAAGCATCCAGCATACAACTGGTTACGTGAAAAACACAATTTTTTCAGGCTCAGTCCGCACATTTAAAGTGCAAGTGATATGTAGTCAAAGTGTTATCGTGATTGGATGAACGGCGCGGCTGCACATGAAAGACATGCAGGCAAACATTCATTTTTATTTATATAGATTACATAATTTTAATATGCATATGACCATTTCGTAGGTGCAAGTAATAAATATTCAAAGTTTCATCGCAATCGTATAAGCAGTACGGCATCGCATAAAAGACATACTGTTAAACATTCATTTTTATTTCTATAGATGATCAATTATTTCGTGAGTGGAACAAACGAACAGGAATTTTTTGAAAAAATAATAATAATAATAACTCAAGCTCTTAGTACTAATAAGTTTAATTTATAAAATTGATAATGTCAATCAATGTTAAAAAAGAATTTAAAAATTGTCAAATAGAAGTTAGTTAGAAGAAAAATCGCTATATTTTTATACGATATATCAATATTGTCGCTTTTTTATTTTTAGAACCTTCAGACGAAATTTAAAATTTCCTGATATAAAGACTAAAATTGTTTCATTAATAAAAAAGTATTTAGAAGATTTTACATCAATCATAAATAGCTCTTAAAGTAAACATCAATTTAATCATGAAAAAAGTTCATAAAAACTATCATCATAGCTTTTCAATAATTATATTTGACATTACCGTCACATTTTTCACTGAACCCTGTAAAAGAGTAGTTTATCAAATAAAGGACCACAAAAGTCATTGGTTTATGATTCGTTTTGGAATATTGCACGAGGGGATAATTACCAGAAATAAATCTTTAGAGTGATAGTATGGAATGTTATCACCCTTTCCCATTCATCATGAGGAATATCCTTGTTCAGCACAAGCGCGAAACTCAGTACTCATGTAAAATCGTTGGTCTAATTCAGCGGAAATTATAACCTCAAAAGTGCTCAAGAGTACCTTAAAAGTGCAGTTGTCAAGAAGGAAAACAAAACCACAGGATCCAAACGAACGCTACAGATTTCTGACTTTACAGTGATTGTTTAGTTACTGTTACAAGTCGCACAGATGTTCTCAATGTTAATATATCAGTCTTTTCTTTTTAGTTAATATTCTCATTTCTCTGTAAGTTTAACCTATAGTCAGCATTTGTTTAATTATTATTGTTCCCTCCATCTTGTTATTACTTCATCAAACATTGAATACAGTCTTGTAGGATTTGACACCGATGGGATTCCATCTGGAGATACCTGGATGGTTTGTCATCTCCTTCTTCCTTTAAAAAAAAATCTTTCTTTTTTCCCCTTCTTCCCATTCTGTGCCTATTCAAAGGGTTATATAACTTAGTGTTATAGGTACTGGGGGCACAGAAAAGGGGTTATTTAATGCAAAAGGATTGAAGAAGTCGAATGCTTGACTAAAAACTACAGTTTTCATTCACTTGATGTGTATGAGTGAATTTCGTATACATGGGATAAAAACGTTTATAATTGTTTGGAAAAAAAACTTTCCTTTTTTCCCTTTTTTTCTTTTTATGTGGTAACAATTCTTGACTTGTGTAATATATGTTTAGGATGGAGAGAGATGCATTCAGAAGTAGGGAAATATGATGCTGACAATTGCATAAAGATGCCACTACTTTTTCTTCCGAGTGAAAGCTTTTTATTTACAGGTATGATATTTTTATGCCAAGAAAACTGATTGCTTGTTCACATAATATTGAAAAAATAATTTTGAATTATACATTTTCTACACCTAAGAAAGAAATATTAGTTTATTTGATTTTTTAAAAAAGCTATCAATAGTTTTAGTTTTTAAAAAAGTCCAATAATTTGTGAATGAAATTTGCAAAAAGAATGTCAACTTTATGACTTATGATAAGCTCTATATTGAAACGCCACATCATAAGTCACGATTTAGAAAAAGAAAGTATATTCTGAACTATTTCCCATATATAAAGTGTATTAATTTTTAAATCCCATTTAATTGTCAATCCAATACGTATTTTTCGAGCATTTATATTAATGGATCGGCATGTACTGGCTAGGAAAAATATTGTAAAATGTTAAAGAAAAGTTTTGGGAAATTTAAATATTCCCTTACAAATGACCGTTTTTTTAAATTATTAACTAAGAAAATTCTTTAATCATAATAGCCAAAAGTCATGTAATCATTTTTGCACATCTTATGCTCAAACAAATTATCTTTCTAATAATACTAATTGCCGAATAGAGTTTTCTTGTTCATTAATTGCATAGTTAATTGATATATAGTTATATTTAATATTTTATTAGTTAATCATTACAATGATTATATTTATTTCCTTGTTAATGTTGAAAAAACTAAAATACTATTTACATTCTAGTTATAATAATTGTATATGTCAAAGGTAAGGATTTAATATAATCTTTATTTTTTTTTACTTGCGATTCAATTTTAAATTTAGAAAGCACTGAAATTTTTTTAAATGTTTGCGAATGTTTGAACATGCTTTGAATTAATTTGTAAGAACAGATAAATTTATATGGAACAATAGAATATATAAATTATAAAATACACAAGCAGTGCAGCGCACATAACTTTTCAATAGTGAATGAGTCTACTTATCATTCTTATATTTTTAATGGATCTAATTTGTTTCGCTTCTACAAGAAATTTTTCTTTTAAGATAAATCTAAAATTTTAGAGACGAAGATAGGAAGTTAGGAGAATATGTGAATCAAAATTAATTGCACGAAGGGCTTATTTTGAGAATAATGAATTTAATATCTTATATATTTTAGACTAAATCAAAAATTTCAAAATCAAACATCATAAAATATTTAATTGAAATGTTAAGAAGCCTTTTAATCGGAGAACCGACTTCTCACTAAAAGCTGGTAATATAAAACAAATAGATCACTTAACATCAAGGGAATAAATGAATTCAATTTGTAAATTTTAAAAAAATCCATCGTTGGAAAAAATATAATTTTAGATTACATTTTCAAAGGTTATATACACAAAAAATACCAAAAGTTATCCAGGCTACTGTTTTTTGCAACTTTCTAGAACTTATAGAATGTTGAGTTAATTTTGTATCAAGTGAAACAGTAAAATTGTTTACTTCACTTTTTAAAAAAAGTTTCATTCCCCGTAGACTTCTGACTTTATGAGTGCTTGTGTCAATGTCGAATGGTTAATTAAATTAAACTACATTTGAGTATTTCTTTCTGTTGCTTTTGTCCTTTTCTTCGCTAAATAAAAATGAATGCTTTTGAAAAAATGATTACATTTATGGTTTCTATACTTAAAATTATTTATTTAGAATCGTGTTAGTTAGTCTGATTAAAATAAAGTCTTTTTTAAATTTGAAAAAGATGTTTAGAAAGAAGGATTATATAAATTTCACTTGAAAGAAACCTCTTAATGAGAACAAATAAAATTATAAATAGTATTTATATTTTTGTTTATTTAATATAAAATTCGCGTTTAAGAACAATTTATAGGTTATTCTTTCACTAATTATAATTAAAAGCTAATTATTTAAACTTTTTGTTACATATTTTCAGGAAATAAAAAAGAAAGCAAACAAATATTAAAATGTTTCTAACTTTTTCTTTAGAGCAAAATTAAAACTTCTTTCTGTATAACTTTTATTTTTTCTTGGTCAGATCAAGTAAAAAATAAATTAAAATAAGTAATGAAATACTTTGTTTAAATATGGATTTAAACTAGAGAGTTAACATAACTTCACTTCTAAATAAATTAAAAATAATAAAGTTACAATAAAAATGATTGTAATAAATGAAAAATAAAATTACAAAGACGTCTTTTAATCACTAATAAGTAATCATTGAAAGTTTGATTTTTAGTAACTTATTAGATATTTAAGAAGTTCAAGATATTGAAGCCCCAAGAAGATGTTTGAAAATAATCCCAAATCTCATCACACATCATAAAAGCCTATCACTCACCCAAATCTTAGTACCACGTGACTTTTTATCTCTCATCTACTCTATAAATTTTAGTAATTTATTCGATGACTCACTAGATAAACAACACACATAATTAAAACGATGCTATGTAAAAAAATGGGTTAATTATTACTATGTAATAATTTACCTGCCATAGTTTTATTTATTTTCTCAGAATGATATTCGTCATTAAATGTAAAATGTGAAAAGTACAAATTTTTTAATTAAAGAAAGGAATAGTACAACAGGATAAGAGTGTATGTCACTGAATGTTAGAAACACAGAGGGCAAGAAAAAATATTTTGTTGCACTGTGTGGACATGTTTGGGAAATATTTTTTTTCTTGGAATGCTCGGAATCTTTATCATTCAGATACACATTCTTGTACCCACTGGTGTGGTGCGGTTGTGGAGAGGGGGGTGCAAGTTCAGGTGTCATCCTCGTCATCTGACCGTGGTTCAAAATTACGAGGTCCGTCTCAAAATAGCCCTCGTGATGCTTTAAACGGGACGTTAATATAACGAAACTAAACTACATAGTCGTATATAAAAAACATACAAAAAGTTCTTTAATGATAAGATTCGCCAAGCTACATTTTTAAAAAATAAATTGAAAACTTGTATACTATATCAACAGGGAATGTGAAATAAATTCAAATACAAATACATGTACAAAAACATGGGTAGAAGTGAGAGAATAAAAGCAAAATATAAACTTTTTTTTCATCACAATATCCCTCTTTCAGTTTTAAACTAAGATATGAATTTCAGATGTGAATGAATGAATATCAGAATCAGATTTTCAGATGTGAGCCTTTTATTTAAACATTAATAATACAATAAAATTATTATCTTTATTTAAGTAAATATGTGTATTAAAAAATTCTATAATTAGTGTAATTTTTTATTTTAAATTTCAATTAAGGAATTAAGACCACAACGTCAATATTTCTTTTTCCAACAGTAATTTGCCAGGATAATAACTGCAATAAATTAATTATAAAAATAAGGCATCTATTAATTAATTTTGATTAATGAGTGTGCCTATATTTACATTTATATATATCTCTTTATTTTACAAATGATTATCATAAAAGAATTGAGTTAGAAAAGTATATACACATATTATATTCTATCCTACATTTATGAGAGCTTTGCAGACTTCAATCAGGACTTCTGCCATTCCTCATTTCGTCTCAGAATATTTAAAAGTGGAGTGAAATATCAACTTCTCTTCTCAACCTGCTTCAACCAGTTATGTAGACACCTTATGAGATTAAGTTATGCAATAACGATCGGCATATTAAGCGACGGAAATTTACTGCCCGATATTCCATCCAAGTTCAACTAATCTTCATTTTTCATCGTAATTTTACTAAACAGCTTCAATCGCTTAATTTAAACCCTAATACCTCCGTCTCCCCAATACTGAAATTTATCAATAGGTCTCCTTTAGTTTTACACTTCCAGGCAATTTCGGACGATGTATGGACAGCTCTGACACTTGGGGATTTTAAAACACTATTAGTCGGGAAAATGGTCCTCTAGTTGCCTGTAAGTCATTCTCTGCTGGATAGACTGAGCTTGCGGGCAGGAGTATAAAGGATGATGACGGGAAAGCGTCATAATTAACAGCCTTTACTTTTAAACTTTGGTAAGGATGTCGCTGCCATCGATGCCTTCGAAATCTCCTGCTGTAATGAGTGAGACCTTTTGTTAGGCTTTCTGTTCCTCCATCATTCATTAAAAGAGAATGCTCAAGTTTTCTCCAACACGATCGCCTTTGTTCTGCTATTAACTTTAACCGACTCGATTGATTCATTTAGTTGAAAGGCTGCAGAAATCGATTCCTTACTTTTCGATTTGGTACTTTTAAAACATTAGCGATTGGATTCTTTTACTTATGACATGGAATTGAAATGAGGTTCCTGAAAATAGAGGCAGAAGACTAAAATTTTTTTTAGGGTTATTTAAGCGAGATTGTTAAGGAGATTATATTTCAATATATATTTGTTTGAACTTTATATTGTTTAAATAATATAATTTTTAGAATAATTAAAGCGATGATCTTTTAATAGGAAATAAAACACATTTTTATTTTTCATTTGTGACTTCCTGTTTAAAAGTTCAAAATAGACGTACAGAAATTGCATGATTGATTCAAACATTTCAGGTTTTATGTGATGATATAAGTTCTCTTGGGTTGCAGCTAACGAATATAATATACAAGATAAGTGTATTCACTATGGATATAAATGCACGATTAATATTAATTTGAAGCCGTTTTAAACTTATTCATTTTTGTAGTGAGTATCAATAAATGAAAACTTGCTATTGCGAGACATATTTTAATGTTTTTAATTTGATTATTTATGAAATTAGCTTAATTACTATTTAATATTTTTCTGTTTGTATTTTATTTTGCTTATTTTTTACTATTCATTATTAATTTGATGATATTGTAACCACTGATATTATTTTAAAAGTAAATAATCTGCAAATTGATTTTATTTCTAAATTTTACTTTGGCAACAAAAATATGTAGAAAATTCTCATAAGTGAAGAAAATTTATCAGTCCTTTTGCACACTGATTACTCGATATTTCACAGCTAAGATATTTCCTGAATAATGATTTGAGTATTTATATGGGATGGGTATAGAACTCTTTCAAATTATATCATAAATTTAAAAATGCATTTTAAAATTTATGATATAATCTCATATATTTCCCAAATATTTCCATGAAATATATCCAAACGTATAACACTTTGCTTCTTATTTACCATACATTATAATTTATTGTCATATTCATTATATTTGAACTATAATGTCGCTGAAAGGAAAGAGTCTGATAAATTATATATAAATAAACAATATGTACATTACGACAGTCAAATGGAATCCACTATTAATAATAAAAAAATTTAAAAGTACAGTTCCAAACTAATCATTTATGAAATACAGTCAATCAGAAATTCATATTCAGTTTGAATCTATAAGTCGGTCTTCTAAAAAAATTCATTATTTTAAAATCAGAAGAGGATGCAGAATAAGGAGTACATTTCAGAATATTTTCAGATATAATAATATCTTGATATTTCAGCTAATTTTTCATGTGCAGAGTAGGTAGAAGAAATATGTTGTAAAAAGGATAAATGAAGTTTTCATAGTTACTAAAAACAGTATAGAACATGTTTTTAATGTGACGCTCCAGTCATATTAATCAACTTTATTTGTGGAATCCTTTACGCACAGTTGTTTATTTGTCACCTCCACTAACTAAAGTTAATATCAATAGAGCATTTAAGATGGTTGCGGTTGGTCCACTAAAAAAGAACTTTATCAAGAGTACAAAAGTGTTATCAGATCATTGCCACTTTGTACTATCCTGGAAGGAAATTTTTGTAATCCATCAATTAAGTTTTTGCTTCAATAAATTTAAGATTCTTTTGCACCAATTAGCAGTAAAATAATAATTTTTTACCAACCACTATTTTTTTTTCTATATGATCCCTGAAAAACAATCATTCCATTATCTTTATTCTTTGCGAACTCATGTTCATGTATTAAGTCAGAATTTATGTATTTTTATAGATATGACAAAATTTGTAATTCAATACTGAGATTTTACATACCATTTATTTGAGAATGAGACGAATAAATTAAAATTTTCTGTTAACTATATGATATTTAAACACTGAAACTTCTTTGAATTTATAAACATCTCAAAATTTTTGTGAGCTCTTATTTGTATTAAAACATCAGCATTTTCTCCGATGTCCGAATAAACTACTTAGTGGGAAATTTAAATTTAGAAATAACAATACGTGAGTGAAACCTGATTAAAATTTAATCTAAAGGTAGATTTACCTAGATTTAATTTTTTAAGTTAATATAAATTCAAAATGGTTAATAACAAAGAAGGTGTCAAATCTTACGTATTTAATAAATATGTATATTACTTCAAAAAATGTATTCAAACAGAAAACCTCAGCCAGTTCTAGATGCATTTATTCGCAAATATTTTAAAATAATTACTGCATACTTAAACTTAACCCTTGTAAGTTTTTTTTTCAGTTATTTTAATTGAGAATGAACATTGCCTGTAATTAAATGCTAATTAGAAAATGAAAAAAATATATATATAATATATAGATAATAAATAAAAACAATAAATGAGAGAAAATTAGCAATATCAATGAAAACCAAAATATAAAATCGAGAATGGAATCAAAATTTTATTCATAAGGAAAATAAAAAGGGAGACATTAAATTAAAACAAAAAAAAGAAAAAGAAAAACATTTTTGAAAAATAATCCTTTTTTCATGCTTCTTGTCGAAAGTTAAAAAATAAATTAAAAAGCTGAAATGGGATCGAAATTTTGACTCCTCTGGTTTTCGATGAAATGCAATTCTTCCAACAAGGAAAAATTCCACGTGCATCCCTAGAATACTTGATATTTCCCTTGAAGCCATTCTCCTCACTGCCATATCACTCGTAATCTTCGGGCAAGTGTTCAGAGGATTATTGGAAATTTGAGCTCCACGAGAAAGGTTATTAGGAAGAAATATATACATAATGAAACAAGAGAATTACCGACATTGTGGGGTGTGAAAAAATAAAGAGGAAATGATTGTTTGAAATGAAGTATTTCCTTTAAGGAAGTCTGTGTCCATAATTGGAAATGAGGAAATTCAGATTAATCACGATCTTCAGATTGGATCTAAGTTTCAGATTGATTTGGATCTTTCAACGTCGTTGCGATGAGTGTTCGAACAGAAGCAACAGATATTTTGAAAGGTATTACAAGTCTCCCGATGGATAATGAGAATGAAGATGGTTCAGATTCATCAGATATTGATAAAAGTCTAGCGGTTTTCATGATACAAATCCTCTTTGCCATAGAAAACACGAAATACCGTAGAAAACTTTGCATCAAAAGTTTTGATCTCGCTTGTGAAAAGAAAGAAGTAAAACATTATATAAAATACACTATATTATAATATGAATAAATTGATTTAAAATGCATTAATCTGTCTAAAAGTATGTTGAATTTTTTTTAAATCAACTTTCAACAAAAAATTCAATTTAAAAAGTATGTTGATTTTTTTTTTTTTGAATTCTTAATGACATATGATGAAAGCTTTTCATGATTATATATATAAAAACAGATAAAAGATATGAATTCTCAAAGCTTTTTTAGGTTTGTATATTAAGAATTTCAAAAGTAATACAGTTGTTAATTGTAGATTTTCTTACTATTTCAAAACTGCTTACTTTGAAATCAGAAGTTTTGTATGAATAGAAGGGATACAAAAGATACATAAAACAAGGGTACTCTGTTCTATTTCCAGTTTTTAAAATTAAAATTCAATTTTCTGTCCTAAACAAAACATGTGTGCACCAAAAATTATTCATATACTCTGACCACATTTTATTTAAATACAAATATCGAATAAGATATGAAAAAAGTGCTTGATAATTTGTGATCAAAATGATCCTAGCTAATGTTTAAAAAAAGACTGTCGTTTAACGTCATTGAAAAAAGCATTTGAAAATCATAACTTTTGGGATCTGCTTCATAAAATGTATTTTTCCGATATAGGAGCCTTTTTAAAGTGAGTAGCACAATTGGATAAAAATGTTTGAATATTTTAATTTCACAAGGATTTAAAAAAGAGTTTTTTTGCAACAAAAAAAAAAAAAACATATTCAAATGAATTATGTGCTTCCTTTTCTAAAATAATGCAACGAAAAAAATCAGAATTTAATTTTCTATTGAACTAACAATCATATATATTAACCATAATCATTATTATTTCCAAAAAGCAAATCATTTAATTTTATTTTTTAATGGGAAATATGTGACATAGCGCTATTTTTTGTAAAGAGTGATTACAATTCTGAGCAATCAGATTGTCTAATTTTTAATCGGTTTTTACCAATGTTTTCTATACTTGCAGATGATTTTTATTAAAGTTTAAAAAATTACATTAAGAAAAAGAAAGGAAAAAAAAAGACTATTCTTATTTTTCTCACTAAGAATAAAATTTTCTGAATAAGTTTTCATTATTTAACTATTATTTAAATTCTGATATCCCATAACAATCAGTTTTTAGTGTCATGGAGTTGTTATACTTTAAACCATAAGTAATAATGTAATTAATAATAATCAATCATAAATAATACGTTGCGTTTAATTTACACAACTTTTCTTCGTTTTTTTCGATAAATACAATTATTTATTTTTTTTATATTTTTACGAAACTCTCAACTTTTTTGTTTAGTGTTATAAAAACATATATTTTGTAATTTATTTTAGATTATTTTTTATGTTTATTCTCTAATTTCAGCTACAAATATTCTAAAACAATGTCAAATGGCTTAATCTATATATAATCTGAAATAATCACGGTTTTCACTAATGTTAGCTGGAAATAATCTAAAACAATGCCAACCGGTTTAATCTACATATAATAGGAAATAATCAGGATTTTCAAAAGTTAGACAGTAAATGACATTTGAATTCCTACCCAAAAGGACCTTTTCCTATTTCTATATTGTTTTTTTAACTTCAAAGGTCAACATGAAGATATTTGAATAAAACTCTCAAGTTTCAGAATTCTTTCCCTAGATTTTAATATAAGCCAGTATAGCTCACAGCAATATTCTTTTATGTGTTTTTATTTTTATTCTTTTCCCCGGGGGAAAATTCGCCTTTTCAAGATTCAGAGAATTGAGAACAGTCGTATTACAAAGGAAACAAACTGGAACCACATTTCAACAGCCAAAAATCTACCACTGGCTTTAAATTCAACGTTTAAGTCGAGAAGAGGCGGAATGAAAAGTATAAAGGCTTCCTCTCTCTCTCTCTCTCTCTCCAGTATCTTCAAGAATCAAGTGTCGAAAACTTATAACATAGTGGGCGAAATAAGCTGAAATTCAATTTTGAAACGTTCCGTGGGAGCTGCCATTCCTGTTTTGGTACATAATTCTCGTGTTCATCATCCTGACATCCGTGTACATGACTTCACTTCAGTTTAAGAGATCGTGTCAGTTGAAAGCAATATTTAATTTCCATAACTTCTCGTCATTTCGACTTGTATTTACCTGAAACAGATCAAAGCGGATTGCTTTTATTGTGAATAAAAGTTCAATTTTCTCTTTGGAAATGGATATCTTAAGTGCGTTTTGAGTTAATAATTCAGATGTCAATTATGAATAGGGCGATACCGAAATACGATCGAAGAATTTTATGACTTTTCTCTTTTGAGAGTCCATTTAAAACGTTTTAATCTTCATTCATTTTTGAATCATTGAAATTTAACTTCCTTAGAAATCTTGAAAGTTAAATAAATCTTGGATTCATATCAACACTGTTTAATACAAATATTTGCATTTTTGGATTAATGCACTCATTTAGAAATGTTTCTTTTCTGTGCATATTATATGTATAGCTCTAAAATTAAGTATAGGAGAACATCCATGTTTTGGATTAAATATTACATACTTTAGATTTCATTTGTTTATTCACGATTTGTATAATATTCCTAAAGTTAACTATTAATATATAATTGAGAATCCGCAAAATTTTTAAAGCTTATTTTTAATTTATAATTTATAATGAACTTATATTTATATATTTTTAATTTATGAACTGTTTTAATTTATAATTTATAATAAAATTATATTTATATATATTTTTAATAAACTTTTTAAATTTATAATAAAACTATATTTATATATTTTAATTCATAAATTGTTTTAAATTTATAAATAAATAATACAACATGAAATTGAAGTCCACATAAAACTTTAAATATCATAAAAAGCATTTCTGTTTTTATAAAGTAAAAATGCTACTTTTATTTACAGATTATCCCAAAAAACAATTTTCAATTTTGTTATAGTAACTTCGAAAATACTCGAAAAGAAAATCTTTTCCTTCATCTCTATTTTCTAAAATCGAATTATATTGAAGATAAAAGCAAGAATTCTGAAATCACAAAAAAGAATGACATAAAAGCTTATTCTCTGAATCTTCTTTAAACATTTGAAATATATCAAATAGTATCATATTCTTTTAACTTCAAACATGTGAAAGCTTTTATTATCTTTTTAAAGTTATTTCAATTGTTCACAAAATTCAATATTTAAGAGATTTTAATAAAAAATGGTAAAAAAAATTCATTTGCATATTAATAAAAAATTAAATGAATGTAAAATTTGAAATATTCTATGTGACTTCTGTGAAAAGAGGTATTATATCAAGGAATAACAATAAAGGAAATAACTTTATAACAATAAGAGCATAACATTATAAGAAAAACAAATGGAACTTTTTCAAGTATATCCTTATTATGATATATTCAAATGCTAATTAGATCATTTAAAGGCAGTTCAATTAAAAGCATATTATCCATAAAAGTAAAAAATTAGTTAATTTGAGATCAATTTTAAAAAAATGATAGAATTTTATCTATTGTTGAGAATTTATCTGCATTAAAATTAAAACTGACAATTAAAGTATTTCATAAAACCTAAAATCAGGAAATAATCCACCTAAAATTGCTATATTAGGGAATTTTTTCAGTCGATTTCATTTATCTATGTTTCTCAACAAAACGTAAAAATATATTTCTCTTTGTTAATGAACACTTTGAATGGAATAAGTTGTACATGAAATACATAAGTAGATTAAATGCTGGTATGAGAAAAACAAAGAATATGTAGGATGATAAGACAAATCTTCAATATACACTAAATTCATAAAAAAGTAAATTCTTTGAACTGATTAAGATAATAGAGAAGGTAGAAATGTATCTTTTGAGTTTCAAAGTACATATTGTTTTGCAATCATGAAACTTAAATCATAAGATTTTAATTATTTAATTTCCTTTAGGATGCGTAATTGTTGATATCGTGACACTTTTAAATAAGCAGTACCTTTCAAATCATAATTATTTCATTTTGAAACTTGAGGTTGCAGGAAAGAATTCTTAAGTAGTTTATTTAACTAATTTAATGAGGAATATTCATTGAATTGAAGAATGTACTCTTCATTTCTTGAACTCATAAGAGAATAAAATGCTATAAAATCATTATCACTAACATATTTCAAATTTCCTTTTATTATTTCTATTGCAGTTAGTATTTTTAGTCCAAAAATATTTATTATGAAAACTTGATAAACAATATTACTTCAATGAAGCTTTTGTTTTATTATAGCTTTTACAAGATAATTGAAAAGCTATGTTAGATTTTTAATAGAGCTTTCATTGTACTAATAAATTATTTCTATCAAATAATTTATAAAAACAAATCATTCTTTAACTGAAATAAAGCATTAAAGTTGTTTAGTATCGATTTTTTGAAATCCTTTCATATTAAATTGTTCATATAGTAACATTTGCCGGCAGTAATTTAATATTATAATAGTTGAACTACACAATGGATATCTGTAAAATAATTATATAAGCTGAACATTTATATCTTAACTGAAACAAAAGCAATAAGATATTTAGGAGATTACTGACTATTGGAAAACTCTGTGAATTTCATAATTTTATAATTTCAAATAATTTAGTTTGTTTTCTACTATTACATAGAATTTATTCACGTTAAAATTCAAACGGGCATATGGAAAATAATTCTGACCCACATATAGCTATCCAATACATCTTTAATATCATTTCTAAGTCCTAAGATTATCAAAAATAGTTAAACTACTATACCGTCTGATTCACTTTTTCCTTTGGTATAGTATCACAATCATGTGATATATTTAGGAAATAAATATATTATGAGCATTATTATGAGAGTTATGAGAGATATTATGAGAGTTATCTATATTATGAGCATTCTAACAACTATCCTAACCTACCTCAATCAATGTCTTAATAAATGGTTTACTCCTTTGTCAAAATCGCAGTGCATAAAATCAGGTTAAAGCATTTTAGTATGATTGAAATTTACGTTCGGAAAAAAAACTGAAACTCTTTAAAAAGATTTAATATTAAGTGGGAAGATGATTTTTTATTATTTAACACCACGCATCCGTTTTCACATCTCATGTAGCTCCTTTCCGGTTTGCTATAGATCTAGGTGTAATAAAAAATTTACACAACAGTTAATAGGAAAGATAAGACAAATGACAAAATACGTATACATACAACACAACAAAAAAAAATTATAATTACTAGAATGGAAAATATCTTCAATACAATAAAACTTGATTATAGAACATTGTAATGTACAGTATGAATGTAAATATAAAGAGATTATATATATTAGTTACTTGAATGGGACAGGTAAAAAGAATAAATTATGAATAAAATTCGAAGTCTATTGAATAGAAAGTAATAGAACTTTCTAATTCTCTAAGAAAGTAATGGAGTTAATCTAATTGAAACAGCTCTCCTTGATCAATTAGGAGTCTAATCAAGTTTTTCTTTTAGAAGATGGATTATTAAGAACTCTTGTAGAATAGACTTTCTAGCGAGGATGAGGATTTTCTGAGGTGCGGTGCTCTGAGGAGTAAAAGGACAAGATGTTGCAAAGTGAACGGGATCACCTGCTTCTCCACACGAATAGTAATGATGTTCTGATGTATGGAAAGGATGAAGATAAGACAGGAAGGGACCATGTCCTATTACAAACATGATTTCTTCATGAGTACAGGGGAGTGGTTTTAATTTTTTGATTACTTTATAAACAGAACGACCAATATTTCTATTATCCCCAAGATTTTACCATTTTCTTATAAATATTTTCAGTAGGTACTGTTTAAGATGACATCGGGGCTTTGGAGCTTCTATTGAAGCGCCTTCGATAATGAATGCTTTTACTAGATTACCCCGATTACCAGCATGGGTTTTGATCCATTTTAAGAAGATATTTTGGTTTTGGAACAGAAGAGACTGAATGTCTCGGACAAGTTGATGAGAAGAATGGGGATTTTGCACTGTTAGCAAACTTGAAAGACTATCTGTCTAGAATTTTATGGTCTCGTTTTCTTAATTAGATCGAATAATAGTCCTTTTCAGTCCAACCGATTCGGCTTGAAACACAGTATGGAATTTCTCCAGTTTTCCTTACCATTCAAGGACTTTTATGCCATTTTTGAAAGATAAAATAAACAAACTGCTCCGAGTTCAGTTTTAGACCCATCTATGTAAAATATTTCACTGTTGCCCTCTTTAAAGAAGATATATTGAAGAAGGAAAAAAATAAGTTGAAATAAATTATTCTTTTTGAGGAGGCTTTTATTCTTTTTTCATGCAATTGCGTTTTATCGTTCGCCAAATGTGTCGAAGAAAACTTACTGTGTTAAACAGGAGTACAGTCTGCTAATATTCAAGGACTTTGATTTCCTTTGGATTTCAGTGTTTTGGAGTCTATTTAGAGTGATTTGTCATCCATTGTATGAGGTGTGATGTTTTTAAGAATTCAGTTCCAACTATATATGTATTTAAAGATGAATATACATTTTCATTTCTATGTATCTTAAAATGTAAAACATGTTATATTCACTTCGTAAACTAATTTTTATCTCTGAAATAAACATTTGATAGAATGTAAATTTAACAATTTTATTTCTTGAACAAGTACCGTATCAATTTTTCGTCTTTGCTAATGAGTCTGAAAAAACTACTGTTGGGCTGTATTGGGAAATGCAAACTTAATATTTATTGAACCATTCATATATTGAATATTGCCAAGATTTTCCAAAACTTTTAACTGCTCTGAAACGATTTATTTTCATTTTCCTGAAAAAAAGCAATATTTGTCGTTCTTTCTCCCTAAAAAAAGTAAAATTTTAATAATTTACAACATATCTAATTTGACTCATTATACCTGCTAAAATTTTACGAATTCACTATGTGAATCTCAAATCAAATGTTAATTTTTTATTATTGAAATGGATCATTCTTTTTAATCTCTAATTAACTTTTATAATAAACAAATTTTGAAGAATTTTAAAATTTTAAAATTTATGAAACGAATCGTCTTCCTCAATATTATCTCCTCAAGAAAAAAAAAATGCATAACTATAATAAATGTGTACTTCCTCTGTAAACAAAACGGCAAAGTTGGGGGGAAAACATACATATGCCATATTTCAAAGCTTGGTCTGAGATCAATCACGTTAAAAATTTGGAAAACCGTAATAAACTTTAATACACTGAAATAATACTACTAATAAAAAATGTATTACTTTGACTTACATTGAAAAATAAAATTTTATATTTAAAATAAATTACAGATTCATCCAAAAACATGCGCTAATGCAGAAACAATTGAGTTCGTTTGTTTGTTTACTTATATCAAAGTCCGGTTTTAAAGCAACAATAGGGATATTCTAGGTTGGACCTCGTAATTTTGAACCACTTTCAAATGACCAAAATGACACCTGAGCCGAGACCCTCTCTCCAAACGTCCGCACCACACGAGTGGGGAAACGATAAGTTTTGAAGGATTTAATACGTACCATATCCACTTACACAACGGTTCTTCGTTGAAATCTGGTCTTGAATATGAAGCCCTCCGATTTTACAGCCGAGACCATACATGCAGGCCCCCGCATCATGTCTAATCAATCATTAAAAAGAATGTAAAATTAAATTACCAAATTATGGAGAAAATTCGACCAAATCTGTTTTTCACCATTCAAAGGTGTGGAACAAATAATCAGGACCATACATTCAAATTTATTCTTAAAATCCAACATGCTGTAGTAGTAGTCATTAAGTGGGGAAAAAAGGTAGATGTAAAACTTTGAAAAAATATTCAGGTATAACATTCTTCCAGACATTGTTTAAAGCAAAACACGCAATGAATAAAAATAAAAAAGTAAGCAGGTAGAACATATAAATTTAGATTATTTATCGGAGAAATTTTTTAACGCAATAGTAAAGCTAAATAAAATTTCCACCAACACTCAGATAAATCCGTGGCTTTCTTCTGATAATTATTCTTTCTTGCAACCCGATCAGTCCTTTCATTCTCGAAAATTTTCAAAAAATGTAAGAATGATAAGCTCCATAAGGGATAAAAATTGAAAAAAATAATAATAATAAACCTAAAGCAATAGTCGACACATTGCTAAGAATGATGAATAGGAGAACGATATTTGCTGCAGATCAAGTGATTCATTTAAGGAAGTTCGTGATTTGAATGGAATGTTTTTCACAAAATATGATTCTTGGAACTATTTATAAGGATTTGGGGCATTCCGTATCAGAGTCCCGTTTTCTATGCTCCTACTTACTTTTCAACGGTGTTATAGATGCACCGCATCTATTCTTTTCCTTAGGATTATTTTTAAAAGAAGCCAACATTCTAAAGAGTTACAAAGATGAAGATCCAGATCGGACTCAATGATATAAACCCAAGGCTATTGTAGGAAATTTTCTTTCTGAGAATTTGATAGAAACTGCTTGAATTGTTTCTTCTATTTATATAAAAATGATTATCAATATGATGTAGCAAATTTAGAAATAAGTACTTTGAAAATAAAGCTTGAAAATTTCATTTTACCTCCTTTTTTATTGCAATGTTTTTTTTAATCCTATTTTCTTTGGAAGAGTTAAAAAGGAAAAATATCGAGATGGTTCAAAGGTTGTGATGTAGAAAATAAAAATTTTAATTTAAACATATAACATACTATGAAGGAGCAAGTTGTAACTTTTAAAATCCCTGTAATTTGATATATTTGGTATATAATGTGAATAATAATATAATTTCTCCATTTTGTCAATAAATATTAAGCCTTGACCATATTTGTCATCCTTATCTCATTGTAAACCAGTGTCCTTATTAAAACTGTCCTATTCCTCACTATCGCCTTATTACACCAGGCTGTCTAAAATTTTTCTAACAAATGAACCCTTGAATCTTCTATCACGAATGGACATTTGAGATATGAAGCTGTTTAAAAGAACCATTTTAAATGGAAATACGGACGCATGCCATCTTTAGACCTTGACCATATTTACCATCCCTATTCCTCATGGTAACTATTCCTCATGGTTATTAAAACTATCTAATGCATATAAACACTCTAATATTGTGAATATCGAATGTTTCGTTCTATTTAATCTTAACACATT
>JAPMOQ010042969.1:1282711-1304843 GCA_026543055.1 Argiope trifasciata
GATTCCTCCACTGAAATAAAATGGAGAATATATATATATATATATATTTATATATATATATATATATATTCTCCATTTTATTTCAGTGGAGGAATCCAATGAATTATTGGTGAAATAATAATTCTTCCTTTAGAATTATACAATATTCAAAATTGTTGCTCTGGGTTTTGGCCTAATATCGCAAAACTGTGCTCAATTTTATAATATTCTACTCAATATCATGAATATTAATAAGTAAACTCAAACTCCTGATCATTACCTACATTGAAATTCGTCACAGGCCATTTATCCACGTAACACTCCTAAATGGAGAGACGTAATTAATCGCAATTGTCTCTTGCCGTGCCTTTGTGAATGTTTCAGTCATGAATATTAGAATAATCGTAACGTATGATTTAGAGAATAAAAATTATGCATTCAATTAAAAAAATAATTGTAATTGTGCCTTTTAGTGCCTTTGTGAATGTTTCAGTCATGAATATTATATTTACCGTAACACATGATTTAAGTAAATAGAAATTAAACACTAAATTTTTAAAGAAATTAAATGTCTCTATGAAATGTATATTTATGTATTTTTTTTTTCTATCATAAAATTTAAATCATGCTTGAAAACTGTATGACTTCAAATAAACATCAAATCAGTGGAAAGCTTTTCCACTTTTAGTCAAAGGTATCATTTCTACGAAAAGAAAAGGAAAATACTTTACAGATGTGTAAAAATGAAATATTAAATAATGAAACATATTATTTATCACTTTGAGAATTTTAGTGTGGGAAACAAATTTTTAAGCGAATTATAAGTAATTAAAATACAAAAGTAAATTAAAAGAAACTCACAATTAATTATATCTAATTATCAAAAGTATTCAGTGAAAAATAAAAAAAAGGGAAAAACAAGAGTGGTCCTAGACTTTATACGAAATCTTGCTTTCTCATTGAACTACAAAAGAAAAAAAGATGTAATGTGGCCGTATTATTTTTTTCCTTCTTTGTAATTCGAAAATGTATCCGCCAGCATGAGTTCATATTTATTTACTTCGTAACGTTTCAAAGGCCATTAATTTCGAGTTTGACAAATAAAGAACATTAGATTTGGGGAGAAAAAAAAACATTAAAAGTAGCATTTTCTTATTTACTACTTTAATTTTTCCGAAATAAAAGAGTTTTTATTATCTCCTTTAGCAATTTTGCTGAGTGCTTTGATATCGTAAAGTAAGTACTGTTCTATTCTTTTTCACTTTAAAACTTTTGTTTCCAGTTCTTCTAAATCAAATGAAATCGAAAAAGAAGAATAAAATGGTTTTTGCTATCGAAGATTACAAGTTCTCATATGAAAACATTACTTTTTAAAGTCGCGTGATATTAAAGAGACAAAAATTTATCATATTTTCACACGACGTACTTTGCAATCTTCAGCATTTAGAAAAGATATTTTTTAAAGAGAAAAAGATCATCATAAAGTACATCGAATTCTAAAATATTGTTCAACAGGTTTCAAAAGTTGAGGTTGTAACTTTTTATTTTTCTTGAAAAATCATTTTAAAAAGATTTTAAACAATCACGTCGCTATCAAATTAACAAATTGACTATCAAAATGAAAACTATCCAACACTTTATTGGCACGACAAGAAAAACGAGTACAATTTGGGCAGGTTGTAACTTTTTTCTGTTAAGAAGTCGTCAAATCTGACAACTATCTTTATCATTTTCTAATAACATAAAAAAAGAAAAAGTGATGAATCAAAAGCAATAAATTGCTTATTTTAGTTAACTTAGTGTTATAGGCACCAGGGACATAGGATGGCTTTATATTATGTTATGTCCATGCATTTTGAGGCTACAAAATCCCCAAACAAAAACAACAACATGTTCTCCCATGATAATAATCGAAATAATCTTATAATTCATGCGCAGGACGTCAGAAAAGTATAAAAATTATAAACTCTGCTAATATTTCATATACCTAATTTCATGTTTTGCTAGTTATTAGCTAATTCATATGTTGATATATATTTTATCGGTACATTCAAGTCTTGAATCTAAGTGCAGCTTATTCCCAAATTTAATTTGTGACATGTTGAACTAAGGAAAAGGAAATATTTAAAAAAGTGCTAAAGAAAAGTATGAATAAAGCATTGAGTATTTTCTACGCCTAAGTATGTTTCCTCGATTTACAGACATTTTAACACTTTCGATCCCAGACAAAGAATTCGTTCGGTAAAAACTGAATTCTAATTTAAAAGCCTGCCTGCATTGCCAACCTTTGACAAAACATATCTGTAAGTAGCTCGTTACCAGACAGACTTGTGCTAACAATCTTTTCTTCCAATCGACATTTATATATAGATTATAAATAATGAAAAATATTGGTAAATATAAAACACGATACATAAACTATACGATTTCGTTACAAATTAGTGGTAAGCATGTTTGCATTAAAAGTAGAGGTAAGCATATTTTGCAGTCAAATATTTATTAAAAATTTATATAAAATCATTGTCAAAAGTATATGTTTTTATAATAAAATTAACATTTCTGTTTTTTTTTGTTTTGTTTTTTTTTGGTAAAATTAGTATTATGGCGAAGCTTTTCAAGTACAAACTGCAGATGGATTTATTCCTTCCAATTGAGTCTTTAAAACTTCCAAGAAATATCCCTAGCTTTGATAATTTTACAAATAAAGAAAATCTGGCGAAAAATGAGAAATCATGTAGATGTTTATAAATTAATCTTTTTTTATTCCCATCTATCGTTCCCGTGATTCATTAGGATAAATGAATGATATTTCATTTCAATTTATATAAATTTATTGATTTTAAAATTAACCTATTTTGGTTAGATTCTTTGTGTTAGTCCTTTATCTCAGGGGTATATTTATTACATAATTAATAATCTTCACAAGATTCAGAAGTGATAAATTAAATTAGGTAATTTAAACGAAAAAATATCTTTGAAAGGTTATGAAGACGAGAAATAAAAAATATTGAAAACAGCTTGAGAGAATGTGTAATTTAAGCATATTCAATATGAGTTAAAGCATAATTCATATTAATGCAATTTAACTGAGTTGGACATAAATCAGCAGACATAAATCAATTTGCTAAAAATGCCACTTAGTGAGTTTAATGAATGAGGGGTAGCCTTAATTAAGCTGAAGATATGATTCTACAGTTTTTTTTTTTGTATCGATTATAAATATATTTTTTGTTTCGAGCTATGATTAGAAAAATAAATTATTTTATAAGAACTCTCATTTTCTTATTATTGATTGCTATGTATCTGAAGAATTTATTCATCATAAAAAGGTTTTCCTAGATTATTGAGAGAATTTAGAAAATATCAATTTTTTTCGATATTAAAAATTTCAGCTAAAAATAATTTAAAATAATTTTATTAATTCAGTTTCGAATAAAATCAAATTCTCAGTATAATAATGTTTTTGAATTTTATTAATATTCATATATATGAGCTTCATAAAAAAAATGCAATTATCCTTTCAAAATACTGTCACTAAAAATAATTTACCTGGCAATGAATTAAAACTACTTTTATTAGAATAAATTTTAATTAATCACGTATCAGCAGAAAATTCATAAATATATCTATACGCCAAATTATTCTGCAATGACTTAAAAAATTAAGTATGACAACCAATTCATTTTCATTGATTAAATACAGAGAAGTGAAAACAAATTTATTTAATTGCAGTTTATTTCAGTTAACATTTGTAAGAAACGAGTAATATAAAAAAAATAATTCCATTCCTAGTTAGGTCAACAAAGAAAATTTTTATTTTTGTTATTTTTTTTATTGAATAATTATCAAAAGCATTATTAAGTATCAAAAAATTATTTATTTTCGCAAAAATTAAACTCACATTCTTCACCTTCACGTGAAAAAACTCGAAAAAGTTGTATTAATCTACTGCTTGCCGATTTCAATCTTCATTACAAATTGATAAAACTATATTTAAAGTATTAAAAATTAATTAACTTTAATTAATGAATTAATATTTGAAAAAAGAAGTGTCATCCACAACAAGTTTTAAAAAAGTGTATTTGAATATGAGTGGATGAATAAAAAGTATTTTTTTAGCGATTGTATTTAGTAGCTCTTGCTCTTTTTAGAGTAAGAGCAACTAATTAAAAATAGCCTTGTATAAAAGTTTATATCTTGTTTATATACTTTTTATGTATCAATTTACCAGTTATGTTAAATTCATTTATAAAAAAGGTTTATACAAAAACTACATGCAAAAAAAGGCATTTGCAGGATTCCATCAATTATGCATTTTAAAAACAATTAGATAAAGCATTTATGTTGGATAGATGCCAATGAAATAAATTTATTCAAACAAATAAATGACCAAAGTTCTATATCATGATAATTTCAATAAAAAGAAACTTTTACAGTCAACGAGGGTATTAAAAAAAGACATTTCTCCTGCTTGAAGGAGAAAAAATAAAATCCTTATTTTACGTGAAAAGTGACATATGAATCTAATTACTTAATTTTCATTGTTTAAAAGCACTCGCTGAAATAAGACCTTTCTTCTAAATCAAAATTACCTGTCAAAAACATATTAATAAATCTGTCATTTATAAATATAAGTTGCTAAAAATGCTACTTAATTAGTTTAATGAATGAAGAGTAGCATTAATTATGCTGAAGATATGATTCTATAGGGGGTTTTTTTGTATCGATTATTCATATATTTTTTTGTTTCGAGCTGTGATTAGAAAAATAAATTATTTTATAAGAACTCTGATTTTCTTATTATTGATTGCATATATCTGAAGAATTTATTCATCATGAAAATATTTTCTTAGAATTATTAAGAGAATTTAGAAAATGCTAATATTTTTCGATATAAACAAATCCAGCTAAAAAGGATTTAAAATAATTTCATTAATTAAGTTTGAAATAAAATTAAATTCTGTGTATAATAATCTTTTAGAATTTATTTAATCGCACAGAAATCAGGATTCTCTGAAAAACGAAAATAGATGCAGAATTATGAAATTTAAGAACATTCTATTTTAATATGATAAAACTTGCAGGAAATATATAAAAACGTATTCGATTTTTTGTTACAATCATTTAATTACAAGATAAATAAGATGAGTCATAAAAATTGTATTTTTTTATGCTTTGAGAGGGTCATTTCTTGGTAATACTTCTTATGAATTAACGTATGATTCATTTTTTTTAAATTACGGAATAATAATAAAATGACCTCACAATCATGTTCCACTTCCTTTTTAAATAATAATAAAAATATTTCTTTATTGAATTAGTTTCCTGAAAAAATATCCATAATTCTAATATTAAACTCATAATTCAACTCAGAGTACATTGTTTTTTTGATTACCTAGGTAATTATGCAAATTTTGCCCTACTTAAGGTGTTAAACAATGAATGGCATTTTTTCGCATTATAGATTTGTAAGGTAATAAATCAATGTATACCATGATCAATATTCGATAGAATTACAGAGTAAATTACATTAAAACAGTTCACGCAATTCTGCTTGAGGTTTCAAAATGTTATCTATCGCATCAAAGCTAATATAACATTTCACTAGATTTCATTTTATCTAGTTGTGTTTTTTTAGTTGTGTTTTCATAAATTTTGAAAGATACGGAATGAACAGGTGTGAAGGAATCATTTCGGCATAAATTTAAATTTATTATAATAAATTATATCACAGTGTTTGTGATTACTTTTCAATTAAAAATTGCTTATTAACCTGTCTTGAAATAATAGACATTTCAAATCAAATTCAGAGAAAATGATTTAATTCAAATTAAAAGTTTTTATTGAATAAAAGTGAAAATAAAAAAATATCGTAAATCAATTTATCCAGAAATGAGTAATGAGTAAAAATGAGTAAATTTAAATAAAGCCATTAAGTTTTTCATTCTCGAATTTCTTCTTTACATTTTCCCCACCTCCGTATCAAATACATGGGCATGTGACATTCCGATCCACACTATAATAGCTTATTCTTAATTACTTTGGTTTAAAATAATCATTGTGAGAATTGTGTTTTTAAAGTTTTATTGGGAGCATGATCATGCTATGATATGTCGACAATAACGTCTTCATTTCAAGCACAATAACTTCTTTTTCAAATTTACCGACCAACTTCTTCCAACTGAACTTCTAACCAACTGAACAGATACTGATTAACAAAAGGAGAATCATCTCAAAAGAATAACTTTTCCCTAAAAATCACGTTTTCCGTAGATATATGTGATGGGTTGATTGAGAAAAGTAAATTGCATTTGGAAACTTTATTGGAGGAAGAACATAATTCTATTCTTCCTTTCAAAAGATTAAGCCTGTAGTAGAGATCCCGATTTCTATGGGCAAAGATTGATTTAGGAGAAAGAGATCGGGAATTGGATAACTTTATTCCAGGTGAAACACGACTCTGTAAACTAAAGTATATAAAAATGCACATAAAATTGGATGACCCTTCATCGCACAAGTGTTTGATGCAATCAATCTTTGTGTGAAAGGGAGGAAAATACTTGATAATCGAACGCTTTCAGTCGTATTTTGTTTATATTTTATTGAAATAAATTATACTGAACTGTATATATTAAGAATATGACCTTTGGGAGAGTACATAAGCTCTCAACAGCATGACTCTGTAAGTTGAAATATATAAAAGTGTAGGTACATAAAATAGAATGTCCATTCATCGCATAAGTGTTTGATGCAATCATCCTTTTTTTGAAGAGGAGTAAATACTTGATAACTGAACGCTTTCAGTCGTATTTTGTTTATATTTTATTGAAATAAATTATACTGAATTGTTTATATTAAGAATATGGCGTCTGGGAGAGAACATAATATCTTAGCAACATGACTGTGTAAACAGAAATACATAAAAGTGTGGGTAAAAAAGGTTTCCTTTCATCGCATAAGTGTTTGATGTAATCAATCTTAGTTTGAAGAGGGGAAACATACTTGATAACTGAATGCTTTCAGTCCTATTTTGTTTTTATTTCATTGAAATAAATTTTACTGAATTGCATATATGAAGAAGAGGTACTTACGTGTTAACACCACAACAGCAGAAGTTTACCTACGTACCAACACCACAGCACGTTAATGAGCCAATAAAGAACAATTTCATTACTGACATGTGCATGCATTTATCTTTTGGATTCCTTGTTGCTTTGTTGTTTGCTGATTTTTGAAGCCAAATTTTAGATATAGATTGGTAGCACTTAAAAACAACCAAGCTTAACTACCAATGGGATAATTGCTTTAATCAAGCATAATATTACCATAATTTGTCCGTTCATTGATTTGAAAAGGAGTCGGCAACCTGCGCCGTACGATCCGCATACGTTTCTTTTTAAAGTTTCATCTTTTCAATTCCACACGAAAAATTAATAAGTTACTATTAAAACTCTTTAAAAATAAGAAAATATGTTTTCAAGAACACAATCTCTCAACAGTTTCTATTGACACAATCGATACACAAATCGTTACTTTTAACATGACTGTAATGACATAATTTTCAACTATTGCTTTGTTCTTAGAGATTGGCTATGTTTATGATTTCCCCGTGGCTATGTTTATTTTTAGCCATGGTACCACGGAGAGTGGTAAATTACTTAATTTTAAAAATATGAAGTAATATCGCGATGAGACCGATGAAATTATTGACACGAATTACTTAACTTAACTTTAAAAACATGGAAGGTCAATTCGCTAAAAGATTCGAACGATTCAGAGAAAAAAAAAGTACTCTCAGATACATAGTAATTCCTCTTAAAACAAATACAAATGAGGTCAACATAGAGCCATTAGTAATTAAATCTAGACTATTTCAAATGCAATAGCTAGATTTGAAAACCAAACACTTATGGAGTGGCAAATTCACAGAACGCAAGAGTAAATTGGAAGGGTTGGAGGTCCAGAAATGAATGCACATCGCGTAGCATAAGTAGACAACTCTAAAAGAAATTCCACGAGTTTTTACCCTCATATTTAATGCATGGAATGGTCTTCCATAATGATGCAATGAGGAAAAGAAGTTGGCATATGATCTTCGGATCGACATATTCGTGTGAGCAAGACTTCTTTCCCAATGTATATTATAAAAAATAAATTTTAAAGCAAAATAATAAATAAAAATCTAGAATCGTGCTTGAACTTAAAGCACCAAGCTATAAACCATACTTAATCAGACTTTTACAAGGCATGAAAAGCCAATGTCTCCATTGGTGTATTTATCTATATTTGTATTTTTAAAGGATTAAATATTAATCCATATTTAAAGCCGTTTATTTGGAATCAAAAATGAAATATATATAAAAGCAAATACTATGTTAAATTGAAAAATTTTTGTGACCCTTTAAAATCTGGAAAATTTTGTAAATTATTGTTTTTTTTCTCTTGTGTTACAATAGGTTGCCGTGCAAAGGTCTAAAATGAATATATTCATAAATTCGTAAACCGTCACTGGAAACAAATTTTGGAATAGTTTTCATTCCAATATCAATATTTCATTAAATACATATGAAATATCGGTATTTCATCTATATTTACATGAACTAACTGAACTACAAAAGTACAGAATATTTGACTTTGTAATTTTCTCAGCAGTGCATTTTTTATTGATAGTACATAAAGGGTGCTTATGAATCTGTTATTGAGAAATAACTTTCCCTTTGGAAACTGGAACAAAATAGCAATGGATTCTTATTATAGAGTAAATCAAAAACTGTAGTTATTGGTTAAGAATCAAAACATTCATCTACATGTTACGACTCTGCCAGTCAGTCCATTTTACTTAAAGCTACCAATTTTGCTCTCCACAGGTCTACTTTAAAGGGTAGGAATCTGCAACTCCAGAAGGTATTTGCTTTAAAATATTTTTAGAAGAATTTCCTCCTCAATTATTTAGAAATTAATCGTATTTTTGCATTTTTTCTTGATATTGTCTTAAAATATTACAGCACAAAAAGGATTTTTACAAAATTTCATTTTTTTTCTTTTTAATTATTTCAATAATTATGTAATCTTTAACTGACTTTTGGTGATACAAGTATTTTTAAACTTAATTTACAACAATTCAGAGCAATATTTAATAAAATATTGCTCTAAAGTTCGCGATATTTCCAATACTTTACCAAATATTTAATCTCACTGTTTTCTGACATTTTTTCAGAAGCTACAGAAAACTGTTTTTTTTTTATTTGTGTTCTTCCCAAACTATTAGAAATATGAAATTGTATCACAAAATTTAAAAGTTGGATTAATCGGATGTTTACTTTTTAAACTGAACTATAAGAGTTCCATCATAGCTCAAAATCATGCTGTAATCAATAATAAATCACTCAATCTTCAGAAAAAAATCATGCACATAATAAATGAAATTTTAAATAATCTGACTTTAATAACAGCCAGTTTTGTAGAATTATGGGCATGAAATTACTCAATTGTCCAGCTTGAAATTGAAATTTCGGATGCCCCTGCTTGTTGAATGAGGTAATTATTATCTAATAATTTTTTGTCAAACAAATACCCTAAGAAAAGTTTTTCCTTGAATGCATACAATAATATTTTTTCTGACAAAAAACTTTAATAAATGAAAATATTGCCTTGTCGGAAATTGAGCTATGTTTTAAGTTCCCTTTTTTACGTATATGAAATAGAAATTATTCGCTATTCTTATGAATTTAAAATGCTTCCTAAATGATATAAAAACATCTGTGATACAAAATATTTACAAATTTAAATATAATTCAAATATATATTTTTTTCAATCTCCGAACTTATTACTTAATATAACTGGCTTAAATATTTCAACTCAGAAAATCACTTTTTTAAATTGGTTTATTTCTGTATCTAGTCATATGGAAATAATACAATTTGAAAGGGGAAAAAATTAATCGTATAATTTAATTTGCATTTTCCTGGACTGACGATTTTAAGTTACTACTGAGGAATGGCAATGGTCTAGAATTATACGAAAGTGAAAGGAACCCACGTAGTTCAATAAAATATTTCTCTCTACAAGTTTTAATTTCATTTAGAAAACCTTACAAAATATGAAATCTAATCTGACCGCTGAAAATGGATTATTCTATCATTTTAACCAAATATATTCTGGATTAGTAATAAAATTATTTTTAATACTATACCAGAAGGAATGGATATAATAGCATTACAATCAAATGATGAATCAATGCTATATTTACATTCCTACTATCAGTCACAAAATCTTATTATTCCGAAAAATCAAAGTCGAAGGCATAAAAATAAATTTTAAAAATGGAAAGAAATTTAATTATCTTATAGATCCTCCCCCCCCCCTCAAAAGATGGATTGAGAGTAGCAAAAACATTCTCAATAACTTGATGTTAGGCTTTGGTTCTCGTTGCCACTTGTTAATCCGCATTTTTCTTTTTGTAGAATTATTTTACCACTGAAAATACCTGTTTTTCTTCACTTTTACCGACACATAAATTCAAACATTTTGGTTCTTTTTTCATTTAAGATTTTGAGGAAAAGCATAGCATTATATTTTGATGAAAGTATAGATCCTATGAAGAAGAGCCGCTATCAGCTTTTCCAGTTTTGCAAAATCGTATTATTCTAGCTTTTTTATCTTTATATCCTATGTATTTTTTTATATTCTACGTATTTTTAGCTTTATCTTCGACGTGATCTTTATCTTTATATTCGACATATTTTTCAGCTTTATATTCGACATATTTATATTCTATATCAGATGTAATATTGATATCATTGCAATTCTTTATAGCAGGCTGTACAATGATATGAATGCATTAAGACAAGTAGGTCGGTTCCTTAATTTCTTAGCCTTGGAGGTCCGGAATGTGCACCTCGGAGAGCTTTTTTAGAATTTTTAATTAGAATTTGAATTAATTAAAATTTAAGCGAAATTTCGACGTTTTTCCGCTATAACTTCCGAAAATATGATCGCATAAACATTATTTTTACATCAATTTAAAGATTAAAAAATTAGCCTTCTAATGGTATCAGTGTTTTAATGTATAACTTAAGCTTCTATTTCTAACGAATTTTTAAAGAAATATTTTAACTATGTTTTTAGCACGTGACTAGATAAAGTAAAAGAATGCCGGAAGCTCAAACAAAAAAAAAATATCATCGCAAAATAAATCTACAGAAATGCAACTTTCAGCACGTGACGGGATAAAATAAAAGAAACATAAAATGTGATATTTTCTTTAAAAAATAAATGCAAAGCAAAGGTTTCTATCATCGTTTGCAATATCTATGTCATTAACTCAATAAATCTTTTTTTATTTACGATAAATCTGATTGAATTTAGACAGGATATGCATTGAAATCACGGCTTAATGGCATATTTATATAATCGTTTGCAATATCTGTATCATTAATTTAATTCTTTTTTTCCCTTTCTTGCTTTCTTTAAAAAACATATTTAATATTTTGGCAACATCATCGAAATTTTTTTTTAATATTTTGGAAGCATAACCGATGGTTAAAACTGACTGATTTATAAAATTAAAGAATATTATTAGGAAAAGGTATACTTATAGAACTTTCCGTCCATCATCTTAAAGAAATATTAATTTCAGGTCAATCAATGCCCGAAATTACTTCAAGGCTAATGAATATGTGATTTAATTAAAAATTTTAGAACGCTTTAGTAAAGGCGAATCAGCTGGTCGCCAAAGGCGGCTAGTACTTAATAAAGAAAATTGTGTATAAGCAATATAATGACCAGAAAGAGCTGATACTTACTCCTTAGAAATGTAAAAAGGAACTCAATACGGACACTATACTGAATCTATACAAATCTATTTCCTGGATGCTTGCTGAAGGCCGTTGAAATTAAAGATACATAAATTCAATAATCGCCTCATATTTTTCCCATCTATTGTTTTTTACATGTGATTATTTAGTGGTTAGTTTTGGATAACAATTTTTATGCTTTTTTGTAAGATATTTTGATTCTGAGATTCTAATTGATTCTAAACAGATTGATTTTAAACAGTCTTTAGCATTCATATTTACTTATTACTATCCCTTCAGGTTAAGGTGAAAAAAACATCTATAAATTGTTCGTAGAATTTTTAATCAAGTGGAACTCAAATTTTCTCAAACATTGCATATAGGAATCAGAAAAACAAATAACTTTTTTTATGAATTATCCTTTAAATAGAAGCATAAAGAAATTTTAAATTTAAAAACTGTAAAATATTATTTTAACTAGTAACTTCCATATATGCTTGCATTTAATTAAGAGTTCTATGAATATACCCTAGTTGTCTTAAATATGATTTAAATAAATATTTATAAACCATTAAAGAAGATCCAACCCTTTTTCCACCAGATTTCTTAGTGTTAAAGTTAGTACTTACAAATCTCTTTCCATCCCATAGCAAAACGCTGTAACTAATAAAGACACAGTTACCTTAAAAACTGTGGTGACAGGGCAAGGAAGTCAACTATTTGAAACGATGGTAAGAATTACAATTCTTCTGAACGAGACTTAAAATTCTCATTCGCGTAAATCAATTCTGGTTAAAAAATAATATCATTAATTTTGTTTCTGAAAACCTTGAAAAAAGGTTTGACTAACACTGTAACACTTCATTTTTTAATAAAGATTAAAAAGAAATGGTTTTTGAAAATTTGAGCACTGAATTTAGAACAGGAATTTTTAACTCACTCAGCGGATCAACTATAAATTCTGAAGGCATCCTAGCAATCCGTGACTCTTTCCTTAAACACATATTCCCCCATCATATCATTCATTTTTTGTCCATAAATGCTCTAGGGCTTACGAAAGAAGGCGTATGGGGGAAGTGAAAGAAAAATGAAGAAAATGCATCTAAGAAAATTTAGGGACTTGCGACATACTGCAGAGGCCAGTGAATAAAAATATGTGTATTTGCTGGAAATCAAATGATTCCTTTATAGAAGTTCGTGTTTCGGATGGAATATGTGCGATATAACACGATTCTTGACCTATTGATCAAAATAGCAGACATTCCCAGTGTCCGAGTCTCTTTAATCTCGTCTCTGTTATACTTTCCAGTTATTGTATAGATATCTCGAGACTTTTCTTTTCCCCTGATTTATTTTTGGACGTAGGCAATTGTCTGGAAAGCAACCAAAGGAAAAGGAAAGACCGGCATCAATGGCATGAGATAATAGCTATTGTCAATGGTTCGTGTTAAAGAAATTCTTTTGGATTGTTTTTGGGAATATCGTATTCACTGTAGTAAAAATGTATGGAATAAAAGTGATTTTTAGTATTGGATTGCTTGAATATACAACCTCAAAATACAATTTTACCGTTATATATTGAAATTGTGAAATTTCCTTATAATATGAAAATGTTAATTTTTCTATAACATTCTAAAAAGTAGAAGATATATATATTAAATTCCAAAATAGAAATATTTCCAACAGATTTTACAATTTATAGACCATCTGCCTACTTTCTATGTGAGCTAATAAAATCTTTGATGAAATAATAATAAAGCGTCTGACGATTTTTCCAGATGTTTCTAATATTTTATAGAAAATTTAATATGGGTTTTGGAGATATTCTGACGTTATTTCTTCTCTTTATGTTATAGAATTCATTCCTTACCTATCATACTCAATTTTAAAACATCATTTGTGTGGTCTCACCAGACACTGAAAATGCTTTAAAGTCTATTAAATGGTTTCAGTATAAAAAAATATTTAAAATACAAAATTTTGAGAATAATCATTCTGTTAATAGAATTTTTCTTTTAAATAGAAATGTTAAGTTATACGGTGACATTAAGAGCGAATAAATTATTGGGGATCCTATCAGTTCTTATGCGAGATTTATTCTTTGGTATTGTTTGTTGCCAATGAAATGTAATAAATCGATTCTGCGCAGATGAGAGCAGTTTGGTTTTCTCATATTCTGACGGGCATTTAATACTTGTAACCACCACGTTAAATCATATGAAATGCTACAAATACTTGAAATAATTTAATAATAAGTTAATGAAAAACGAAAAAATTTAGCTCAGTTTCAAAAAAGAAAATTAAAAATATATACAGGTGTTCAGTGAGTGCATTCAAATTGACATAAGGATTAAAAAAAAAGTAATAACAGAATTATAAAATAGAAACAATTGACATAAGGGTTAAAAAGAAAGAATTAACATAATTATAAAATAGAAACAAAGTAAAATGAATTTAGAGAGGCTCACAAATTTTTGATTGTGAATTATAATTAAAACATCGAATATATGGACAATCAAAAATAATTTTTATGAAGTGGAAACGTCCATAACATTATTTGTACTAACTGCGGATATAAGATAAATAATACACTTAGATGTTCTGTAATTGAAATCAAGCAAATTTCAGATTAGGTCATTATTGCAATATTTATGTAGTAAATGCAGCTGTCATCAGGATTTTTATTCAATACATCATAAATAATGAGATAACAGTTAAAAACTTTTTGGATTTCAGATCAGGTTTTTCCTACAATTTTTACTCTGAAAAAAGTATACAATGTGTTCATAAATAAATGCTATAGCATTTCAGGGATATTTATGAATAATAATAGTTGAAAATTTGAATTCAACATAAATATAAGTTCTCAATGTCAGCAGATGTTTATTCCAACATTATCAATCTGATGTAATGAAATTGTGATGCCCTGCCCTTATCTGGAGTCTTTCAAAGCGAAACAAGAGATATGCCCAAAATAGTGGGAGTAGAGTTCACATGAAAGCACTTCATCATGTTTCTGAAAAGGTTCACATTGAAAACTATGTTGTCTTTAAACTTTCAAATGTTATTTTTGTTTTATATTGAGCAAAAATGGTGTACTTTATGTTATTTTTCTCTAATAGTGCTGGAATTTTGCGATATTCTATCATACACATACAGTATTGAGGATAACAAATTGTGTTCTTTCTTCTACTTAAAAATAAAAACCATTCCAAGAAGAATATGTAAAAATAAAAACACCTTGCTTTTCTTATTCCTTTTATTATTTCAGAATGATTTGCTTCCATCCAAGTCAATTTGTAAACTGGATTAAAATTTGAGTATGATTATATATATATATATATATATATATATATATATATGAACTCTAATAATGTTTTGTTATGAGTTCACTAGTTTGTACTGAGTTTATTAGAGAATTTAATAAATATATGATAAACAACATAGCTATTATTCTTCAAATTTTAATGATTAGTGAAGAAATGCTGATAGAGCAAAATAATGGTAGCTAAATTCTCTATGTACTTGTTCATTCAACCATTCAGTAGCCCTAAATGCACAGATCTTGAATCATGAAATGATGTACATTATTTGCGAAAGAAAAAACTTATTGTTTCATTTCCATTGAAGAAAAAAATGAAAAAGACAGTATATGAGCGAAAATACTTCTAACTAAACTATACATGAGAGAAAGCATAGATTGTTGTGCTCAGTAGAATGCATACATTATGAATTGATGTAGTTATAATAATAGAAATTGCGCTCGTATATATAAGGAACTCGGCATCGATTTTTGCTCAAAGACTGTTAGAGAGACACAATTTAAATTGTCACCTACAATGAGTTTGAATATTTTCGATTCATCAGAAAATAACATTAAATCCGAATGAATAGGCTGAAATTCGAGTTTTAAAAATTGTTATTGCTACAATCAGACTCTAATCTAAAACTATTATTTAAGCATATATAAATTTAAACATGTAGCGTCCTGGCATAGGGAAAGCACGTTCGTACCAGTAATCTAGGTGTCCAGAGTTAGAATCCCGGTTCGGGCATGGTTGTTTATCTTCTGTTTTGTTTGTGGGAATGTGGCCCCCGTTAAAAATGGGTTGGGCAAGCGAATGAGTGATGCGTAAATGGCAAAGTCGTACTTTTGGTCCCAATTGGCACAACTGATACAAGAGACAGTATCAGCTTAAATCGTTGTCTCCGCAACAACAGACTTGTCCATGGCAAGTGCCATAAGAAACAAAACAGAAATTTAAACTGTTTTATATGCCACTGTATACATGTTGATTTATAAATAGCTTTCCTATTCAGTTAGCTACATTTACAGGCTGCATGATAAAATAAATCTCTGTGTGGTCAAGAGAACTGTACTGGAAATTAGCCAACAAAGGTGAAGGATATTTCACTCACTTCTCAAACAGGAAATATTCCCTAAAAGATTTATAGGACTGTAATTTAGAAAAGTTGAAAATATTTTTAATTCAAAATTGTTACTCTTAAGATGATTTGGTAAGATAAAATATACTATATTTAGATATATATTTTGCATGAGCTTTATAATATATAAATTTATAATCGAATTTGAATTTTATATTTTTAATTTTTACTCAACTTTATGTTGAATTCCTTATTAAAAAGTAACAACTATTTTGTCCTTCAAAAGTCTGTTAAATGATTCTTAAATTAATAATGTATTATCATTAGAAAATTGCTTTTTTTATACTGTATTTAATACTTCATTTATTATTTAATTATACCGAAAATCGAACTAAAATCGATGGGCTCAGATATTAAAGATGACATAAAAAGTTTTAAGCAAATGTGTTAGGTGATATTAAGGATTAAGTAATTCTCAAAGGCACTCCTTGTAATAAATATTTTTTAGTAAGAAATATAGATTTTAATTGATTAAAGATTAATCAATTTAAAGATAAAATTTTATTGGCATGCAATGATTTTTGTCGAGTATAGAAAATGAGAGAAAAAATGATGACCATCAGAAGCAGAAACATTTAATTTCGTATTTCGAAGGAATTCTTCCAATTGGGAAACCATTTCAGATATTATCTTTAAACCCTTAATCTATGATTATCTATTTAAAACCTTTCTCTCATACTGCTTCAAAATCATTCATTTCATTTGGATTATATCAAGTGATTTTAAAAGAGATATATCTTATATAGAAAAAAAATGTTTTTTTTTTCTTCTTAAATCGTTAAAAAGGGTAACTAACATTATTCCTTCTTTGAAAATAAGGATGAAGGCATTTACTGCAAAACAAATATTTTATTAATGAGACTCAACCTTCAAATGAAATACCCTTAAGTTTTTTTTTTCTTTTTCAGATTATTATTCATTCTCCAAGTATCCTAGACAGTTTTATCCTTTTCTAGCCAATTAGTTATACATTTTGGTGATATCATAGATTATATCATTATATTTTTATTAGCCTGATTTATTTTTGAACCAGCCAATTATCTGAAGCGGAACAAAAATAGTGTTTCAGGAAACCTTAAATGATGTGAAAACATTATTTGTTGCGGGGTATTGCTAAACGGTAGTATAGGTATTGCTAAAAAACAGTACGGATATGGCTAAAAAAATAGCATTGAATTCTTTGATCGTTTTTTAATTTTTTATTTAGTAAGAAAATTTACTGACATAAAGTTAAAAGCTACTTTAAGTTTTGGAATCTATGCACAGTATCGTTTGACATTTATTTCAAAATATAAATAGGAGTATTTATTTTATATGTTCATGAATGGAATTGTTTAGGAAATTAATTCTAAAATAGTTGAAGCATAGCTACTAGAATTACACATTTTAGTCCATTATGGGAATCCTTCTCATAAGTTTTTTTAGTTAGTTTGAAAAATTTATTTTCAGTTTTCAAATTCTATAAAAATATTTGATAAATGATTAAATTATTATTACTTTATTCCTTAAATCATTTTCTTGTCATTTTGTTATTATTAATCAGAATATAATTACAGTATTTTTATTTGTTGAACATTATTGTCCTGCCGTTTATAAAAAAATAATTTATTTTCTGTTGTAAATTGTTAACCTTTATTGAAATGATATCATATTTCAGTACACAATAAATTGAACAAGACTAAAATGTTTCTCAATGTTTTAAAAATGTTAAAAAATTTTATGTAAATGTACTACTGTCACTGCAAACTAAACCAGCAATTACATCTAACTGAACGTATGAGTATTCACATCATGGATAAAAAAATTAAACAAAACTCTTCAAATTCTAATTCATTGTCGAACTAAAATGGTTTCATTGTTCTCAAAATTTTGTAACTTCTGAACTATTTCGTTTTTAAGTAAAATTCCCTATTCAAATAGATTTTCATTTTTTACAGACTCAATGTTGCAAATTTCCAAAAAAATCAGGAAACAATAAATAGGAAAAATATTTTAATAACTTAAAAGAATAAAGCAACTTAATTATTAAAATTTTCTGGAAATATTGATGATTAAAAATACTTGATAAATAATGTTCCTATAAAAAAAAATCATCGCTGTGTGAAACTGGCGAAAAGTAGATACAATGAAATTTAGACTTTAATCCCATAACTGATTATAAACTTTCAACAAAAATGTTATTCATTCTATTTATAGAAAAATAATTTTAACCTATCATTAAATATGAATATATTTAATAAAATTTCTAAATCTTTCTTTTATGGAAAATGTTTTATTATATAAAACTTTGATAATAAACAAAATTTAACGAATATTTCTTTAAAGAAAATTGTCAGACATTTAATAGATTTTTGAATCTTATGTTAGTTAATATAAAGCCTTTTGTATGGGAAATTACTTATACAATACATCGGTTTTTAGTTCGGACTAATAATATTTTCTTAATTTACATTTTTATGGAAAATGTTTAACTACGTAAAACTTTGATAATTAACAAAATATAATGAATATTTCTTTTACGAAAATTGTCAGAAATTGTTATTCTTTATTGTTGAATCTTATTGTTAGTTAATATAAAACATGTTGTATGGAAATATAATTATATAATATATCGGTTTTTAGTTTGGACTAATAATATTCTCTTAATTTACATTTACGTAAGTTTTATTTTTTATGTTAATGTTTCCACTTTTAATGAACAATATTATATTTTTTGCACTATATACAGAAATGCATTTTTTGAAAATTATTTAAAAGTGAGAAAGTAAGAAATAATAAGTTTTTCTTTTGAATAACATATTTTCTCAAGTATTCAAAAGTTATTTTTATAAAAGTTTATTTTTCCTAAAAGTTAAGAACTATATAAATTTAAGATTTTCCAAATCTAGCAATTATTATCTATTTACAAACTACTATGCCTCAATAGGAAAATATTTGTATAAATCTTGGATTTAAAATTGCCTTCCGAAATTTTAATATAAGCCCGAATACCCCTGGGCAAAATTCTCTTATATCATTCTTTTTCTATTCTATTTTCTATTGTAAAGAGAAATCCTGTTTTCCACAGAGAAATATAATCCTATTGCAGAAGGAACAAACTGAAAATACGTTTCAATGGAGGAAAATGCTTTACTGGTTTTAAATTCGGCATTTCAAGTCAGGAAGAATAGAATAGGGAATATGAAAGCTTCGCTGCTCTCTTGCATCAAGTGTCGAAAATATATAACATGGCGGGTGAAATGGGCCGAAATTGAATTTTGAAACTTACCACGGAGCTGTCATTCCTGCTTCGAAACATAATTCTTGGTGTTTTATCATTCTGCTATGCGTGCGCATGCGTGTCAGAAGATTAGAAAGTCATATAAGCTGAAAGGAATATCTATCTAATTTTGCTTTTCTCTTGGCAGAGGTCATGGCATTTCAGCATATATTTGTTTAGGAACGTTAAAAATAGGCTTCCATTTGCTGAAATTAAAATTTATATTTCTATCTTTTATGTGAAAATTTTAAATAAATATTTTTAATTATACATGGGTAGTTGCTTTGAGTTAATTTATTTATAATTATTATTTATAATGTTTTTAGAACTTTAAATATTTCAATAATATTAAAAACTTTGATTTTAATTAATAAATATTTAAAAAGTTTGTTTACTTAGTTAGCTTGACGTACAGAATTATTTGTATTTTAGGAGTTTTTTTTTAAACATAATTCCTTTTAGAATAAATGAATAATCTGATTTATTGAAATAAAAGTTATATTTGCGCATATTACTCTTCAGTATTATTTGAAACTATCCATTTAAAAACTAGTTTAAATGAGGTATTCCTGGATCAAAATTGGTGGAAGTATTTTATACCACAAAAAGAAAGAAATTTCCATAAAATCTTAATTGCGTAAAAAACAAATATGAGTAAAACGCATGCTATTTTGGATTCTGAATTCTCCATTTTATGGTAGAGATGTTATTAATGCGCCACCGCATCTCATAAAAACCCAATTCATATAATAGCTTTCTAATTCTTTATTTTTATTTTTCAATTTCTGAAATATATTTTTTATTTCACAATTGAATGAAAGCACTGTCTTTTATTCCATGTGATTGATGAGAGAAGAAGTCTTTTATAAAACATATAAAAAAAATTCAAAATATTAAATGGGGAGTTTTATTGAGTCGACATTTTTTGGCTTTATTTGTATATTTTTTCGATTCCATTAAATTTTTATTATAAAAAGTGTATTAAATCTGTTTTAGGGCTATAATTAATATCTGTTCTTGCTATTGAGTCGTATGATGAATAGCTGAATAGCTTTTGGTCCTGAATTGAGCATTACTTCACAATGATTCGGCAGTTCTGCTAACATTACGATGGAAGACTGCGTAGGATAACAGATGTTTAGAGGGATGTGAATAGTTGTGAGGCTTCTCTTCCGGAAGAATTTTGTCTGAACTTACACTTAAGTATTTCTATATAAAGAAATTTTTCTTTCATTGTTTCATAAAAAGGCCTACCATTAAACAGCATTCTTATATGATATTCTTTTTTAATCAATTTCTGACATAATAAATCGCAACACTTTGGCTTAACGATCGAAATTTTTATACATTAATTGGAAGTATAAAAAAAATATTCGAACAAGAAATATCCTGATTCAAAGCTTGGTTTCCCTTTTCTATAGGAGAATGTTAATTAGGGTGTTGATTTCTTGCAGAGGCTGTGTCAGTGCTGGGCATATCTCCTAATGAAGGTACGTTTGTAGGAGCTTTTGTGCCAGGCCACTATGTCTGCTTTTATTTTTGTGGCAATTCTATGTTTTATTACCCTGGTAATATCTTTAGCCTAGGAGAAATAGTATAGATGATCAGAGATAATCCATTAATTTAATTAATATATCGTGAAGGAAAACTTGTTAACATGAAATATTTTTCTTAATATAAAATGTTATTAAAGGAAAGTACATGTTTTATTCCAAAAGAATTTTATCCATCAAAAGATCATAAAAACAAAAGCCTTTATGAAAATCCTTGTGTCTCTGAAAATATCTGTTTTTCTATTATTTTAATCTCATTTTAAAACTTCAACACATTTTCAAAAACCTGCTTATAAATAAAATATTTTTGTCCCTCCGGATAGTAGCATTCTAGAAAAAAAAACCATGAAGCATCATATTGGTGTAGCAAACTAATCGAATGATAATAGCAAAAATACTCCGCATTATCGATGCAAGGAAACTTTTACTGCTTATAGTAAATACTTTAAATCGAAAAACCAAAAGTATTTTAAAGAAATATAAACCAGAAAAATAAACAAAAATCAAACAGATTAGCGAAAAGGGAATTTAATTACCATACTGATACTCATAAAAAAATTTATACTTTTTGTAATGTGCAAGAAGTTCGATAGCGTCTGCAACGATGTTACTATTTTCATTTCTAGTTCATTGTCGTAATCATATCGAATAATAACAAAAATGATCTCAAACTTTATCGCTGACACTCTTTTGTTCTATCTACTATCTTTCCATTTCTCCTTTCTACTGTCTCTATATTCAAAATAAATATTTCCTTTGAATAAATATATTTCTCTACCTTTATAAAAATTTACTACATTTTTCAATCCATAAAGAAATATTTCAATGTAACATTTAAATAACAAATAATTAGTTAAAAAAGGATAATCCTGTTTATCATTTTAATGGGGTTTTCAAGTATATTAAAAACCGATTTTACTGTTTCTGGAGTAGAGTTTTTAAATAAATTTATAAGGTAAGCTGATTGATCTTTGTTTCCTAAAATAACATCCATTCTATTCATTTCCTACATTTTTCAATTCATAAAGAAATATTTCAATGTAATATATAAATAACAAATAATTAATTGAAAAATAATAATCCAGTTTACTATTTTAAT
>JAPMOQ010042969.1:1305243-1336366 GCA_026543055.1 Argiope trifasciata
TATATATCCACGAATTGTGAAATGTAAGGTAAGTTTTAAAGGAACGATTTGTTATTTGTTTGATAATATGCTGTTAACTGAACTTAATTAATACCCATTGGAAATTAATTCAAGAACATTGTTGCTGTTTTAAAATTGTAATTTTTTTCAACAAATCATTTAATAATTGGTATATGATAATTTTAAACAGATGGTATAATTTCAATGTTAAAATGGCTAAATGCCAACATAATTATAAAAAAAATTAGTAATAATAAATTGGTTTTTAAACCAAAAAATTCCATTTTTTTTCAAATTAAATGATTCTGCGAGTATGTCTTTTATTTAAATCCTTTCTCAAATAACAAATTACCAATATTCATAATTAAAAGAAATGGAATAACTTACATGTATTTAAGATGTCCGACTACTTTAGAAACACTGGTTATCGACCACATAAGCGAATTTTTTAAATTGTTATTTCAAGTTGATAATTCCAAAACTATTTATCTTTTCTGGGGAAAGGAAGGCCTAACCTATCATCCAGGGTCACAGATTTCTCAGCTAAAATTTTTCTTTGACTTCAATTTTCTCAAAACTTTAATTTTCTTAAAAATTCTCCACTGTTAACATGATTTCTAAAAAAATAATAGAGGTATTTACATAAACATTTCAGCGTGTGTTTTAAATAATATGGGTAATGAAATAGACCAAACGTTTTATTGTTGGTGAACCATTTTTTCATTCATAGGTGTTTGTAGAAAAATTAAGTTGTGAATTGATGGAAAAAATGAATATATACGCATATTTGTACCCATAACTCCGTTTCATCTCAACATTTCTCTTACATTTTGGTTCATTCCATTCATCATTATATTCTTTATCTTGTGTTTAAAGAAAAATAGTACTGCTGCATTATAATTTTGAGTAAAGTGTTAACCGTTTGGGTTAAATTTCCTTAAAGTTTACTACAAATTTTCCTATTTCTCAAAATGTATGACATTTTCAAATAATTTTATTGCATATATATAGTATCTTGTATTATAATTGACAATACATTTAGAAACCATAGTTTTAAATAATTTTTTAAAGTATCAATTTTTCAAATTTTTTTCTTCTAATCGAGTTGGATATCTTAAATTTGATATTTTATAGATTAGATAATGTAAAATAATTCATCTTTTATACCTAATAATAATACTAATATTAAATAATAATTTGAACTAATATTAAAAAACAATTATGTAAGAAGACGCTTACTGTTTCACAGATCTTTAATTTATATAGTATTCATTAATAAAATTCCAATTGTATTGATTTTTTTTCAGTTTTTTTCTTCATTTCATTTCAATTTGCTTTTAAATTCCAACAGAAAACAATTCCTTATAATTATTTGAAAAATAATTTTTGCTAGTACTTGCCATTTAAAATGATGCTATTCTGTTCACGAAGATATTTTGAGTAATAAAATAAAAGATAAAAGCATTAAAATAACAATCATGCATTGTTAAAAACCAATTCCAATGGCTCTTACACAACTACGATAATAAATTTTTTAATCATATTAAAAAGGAGAAAGGGCAGAGCATATAACGATAATTTTAAAAAAAATAGCATCACAGTACCTATATTTGAAATAAACATACAAATGTAAGACATATTTTTTCTTTAGTTACTTTGATTTTTTGCAGTCTACATTTCCCAATAAAAAAATCTGATATGGCAGTCTTTAAATTAATAAGAAATCAAGGTTGTATTAAAACAGCTCATCATATAATGCATAGACATAAAATTATAAATTTAGTACACCGTAGCAAAATATTGAATTATATGGCTTTCCAAAATTCTCCATAATAATAAGGGAAAACAAAAACTGAGAATTATTTCAATTATATCAAGGGCATGTGCATTAAACCTTTTATATACATCTCTTTCTTTTCTTACTGATATTTCAGAGTTGCTTTACTATGAAAGGAAAATAAAGAGCTAAAATACTAAAGACGAAGATGGAAAAATGAATTTTAACTATAAGGACAAGCGTTTGCGAGTATATATTTAACAAATATAAACTTTGTAAACATTTTTATATTATTAATTAATACTATTAGCCAGAATTCTTTGATACTGTTTAAACAACAGTCATATTGTTAGAGTATACATTTTCTCTATTCGCTCAGACCTAATTTTATGGATAATGATAACTATAATAAAAATTACAATACCTAAAAATATGAAAATATAAAAAAGGATTTAAAATAAATCTAAAATTATACCAACAATCTGAAGTTTCGCAAAAATCAGGAAATAAATGGCATAACAGCCAATCCCAATAAGCCCTGTGTATACGGATTAGCTCTGTGGTAACTGGGTGAGTGGCTGTAAATAAATAAAATAAAAGCTCATACCTAATCATCATTAGAATACATAAGTATATTTTTTATCATCATTTTTATAAAAGTACACAGTGAAATATTATTGGCAAATAAAACTCAAATTGTTTCTATTCAATCTAAAAGGATTTTCACATAAATGACTTCGTTGCATCCAAAACTAATCCAGGTTTATCCTGAAGTCTATAATATTCATTTTTATATCTCTGCATGTAAACAGCCAATTTAAAGTCTAACAGATACATGACTTATTTTGAAACTCATTTTATAAATGTATCGATTTCATACACAAATATTCTTTCTGTCAAGTAAAATAAATGCAAATAAATGGATACAATGTAGCTGAAGGATTTTGTTTCCTTATATACTTGTTATCCACATAGAAAGTATTGCAACCATAAAATAAATCCACATTCATGTTTTCATGGGGAAGTTTCAGACTTCTCAGGTTCCGATAAATACATTCTTAAAGTTATGCATGCATTTCTGTTTCAGAACATGATAACTCCAAAATGTTTTAACTTCAATGCATTGTAGTTTTCTTCAATTTCTGTGAAACTTTTTAAAAATGTACATTCAGCGGAAATGTAAATTTGCCTGACTAAAGAAAGGCAAAAACAACATGTTAACTATATAGTGCTGAGAGCTAGATGAATAAAATTTCGTACATAGCTTTAAAATGTAAAATGTAGATTTATAAAAATGTTCGAATCAAATCTGTTTAGAAGTTGTTTGACAATCGAAGGAGTTCATTAGAACAAATTTAACAGAGGTAACTTAATTACATAAAAACTTAGATTCCTGAAAGGTTTCATGTGATCGTGTAAATAAATTCATAATTCTGCATCAGGTCTTACACCAATCAATTCGGAAAGAAAACAATTTAGGTATGGGTGATTTCCTCCCTAATAGTTCAAAACTCTTATGATTTGGAATAAAAATTCGAGCACTTATTTTGTTCCGGCGATGCCAAGCGTTTATAATTTCTTTCATGTGAAAGAAAAGAGATGAAATTATTAGAAAATGGGGAAGAAAATAAAAAAAACCCCTCTTGCTAATGTTTTCTTTCTTCTGAGACTTCAGTTGCAAATGCTAAGAATAAATTTTACATTTTTTAAATACCTTTTAATATGTAATATATAAACTATTTTTAAGAAAGAAACAATTTCATGAGATAGAGATTGCTTAGTAAAATTTTTTGCCATTTCAATGAAGAAATAAATTTCAAGAACTCGAGTATATTAAACGATAATGTGTTTTTACTTAGAAGCCTGGATTCTATGTAAGAAAAAAATTTCTGCACCTTAAATAGTTTCGTAACATTTTTTGCAAAGATAATAACAATACTGTATTGCATTTTGTATAAATATGTTTTTAAATGCATATATGTATTTTAGTACATAATATTTTCTAATAAATTTGTGATAAAATAATGTTCTACTCATGAAAATAGGTTTTCTGTAAATACAGGTTTAGTTTCAAAAAAATTTATTTTGTTGCACATTAGTTTATAGCAAATATCTACCAGGGCAACAATATATTATTAAAGGAAACATAATCGTTTAATTTGTGCCATCCTACGGCCAATAATTATTTTTTAATAGATGGACAAAAAGAAATTTATCTTGTGATGAAATTGGGAAAAATTCAGAATGGGATGGAAAATTAATCTAAAAAAAGTTATTTTCTCTAATTAAATTCCAGTCTCAAAAAGCACTATTCAGCTTCCTTCCAAATTAAATATTAACATAAAAATATTAAAAACAAATTTTCATTATCTTTGATGTGTTACGATTGGCTCAGGCACTTGAAGTCGACAGGAAATATTTTAATGAAAAACACAAGAGTAAAACCAACAGTATTTTTTTGCTTTATTATTATTATTATTTCGTTCATGTGATCAACATACTGTGAATAAAATTGCTAACATAGAAATAATATTTTTTTTAAATGTACATCAAGCTATTTTTATTTCCTTATTGAATTCTGTTGTCTTCATATTTTTCAATTTCTTTCAATATGAAATTGCGATTCTTAAAGTTAAGTTATTATTGAGAAAAACTCCAGGAAATTAATTTGTTTACAACATTTCTTTATTGCAATTTCATTATTCTCCTTTCCTGAAAATAAAGTGTGTGTTAATATCAGTAAGATAGAAAGTGTAAAATGTCTTTTTATAGGTAAGAAATTGATTTGATAAATAAGAGTAAGTTGTTAGCATCAGGTTACTAAATTCAAAAGCAGTAATCCTCTTGGGGGAAAGTTGAATTACAGAAACCACATTCAAAAATGAGTATTGTAATTTAAGTAACAAAATAAGAGAAACTTATATATACAGGGTGCGCCAGAGAAACTTACTTACTTGAAAGGTCAATAAAAACAAAAGTACTTCAGTTATTGTTTTAATTATTTTTTATTTGCAAATACAATATCCCAATCTTTTTTTCCATACAGTTTTAAAAAGGACATTCGTTAAATAGTGACCCCCATTGCGCATACACTGATTATGTCGATTTTTGAAGTTCGTGTCCACTCTTTGCAGCACATCAATCGACAATGGCGTCACGAATGTTGTTCTTGAAGTGAGCTATTGTCCGTGGTCGATCGACATAAACCAGGATGAGCCTCATCACTGAAAAAAAGGTTGGCAGGTTGTCAAGCAGCATTTCTCATGCGGTCAACAAAATCACGTTCAATTATTTCTTGCACAACAGCCAATTTATAGGGATGAAATGGAAGGTCTTGATGGAGAATTCGTCGAAGAGTGGTGTCAAAATTCCCAAAGCAGCTGCGTGTTTGCGAGCCGAACGAAGAACTGACTACCTCTCTGTTTTGACATTTTCCGGAGTTCTGATGGTCCATTGATGTCCATTTCTGGGTTTAGTGACACTTCCACACTCCCAAAATGAGTTAACCCACGACAGAATCCAATTACGGCCAGGAACGGGTCTGTGAGGAAGTGTTTCAAAGCGAGCGTGGAAGTGAGCGACCATTTGAAAAGAAGCTTTCAACGGCGAAGGCCCTCTGCTCTCTAGACCAGAGAATGATGGCAACTGACTAGAGGGAGAAATAAACGAAGGGACTTTCCCTTCCAGTAGAGCCACTATCACTCCTCTATCAACCCAACTCACCGCTAGGTATTTTTTTTTAAATAAGTAAGTTTCTCTGGCCCACCCTGTATATATATATTGTATTTGAAAACATTCAATGAATGACAAACTTTTCATTTACTCTGTAAAACAGCTCTCCTTTCTTATTTGTAACCACTTCTGACTGGAATGCAAAGAGCATTTCATGATGTTCGGAAATTAAAAGAAAGATTATCTCCGACCCCCCTTTTTTTTCATGTTTTTTATGCAGTTTTATATCTACATAGAAAAGAAAAATATTTCATATAAAATTTTACAGAATTGTATTTAGTTCTAGTTTATAAAATGAAATAGCAATATATTAAAAAGAAATTTGCTACGTCAATCATTAAAAAATAGCAAAACAACAAGCTCCCTAAAGATGTCTCTAGATTGATCTGAATTATTCAGCTTGTGCTGAAAATTTTAATTTATTGCAGTCTAATCTCTAGAATGCTTAAAAATAATTTTCTGAAAAAATAAAGGATTTTATTACATAATGTTTTTATTATCATAAGCTGAAATTTAAAACGATTCATGAAACGGATTCCTATTTTAAGAGTGATATGAATAGATTTTTTAATACAAGATGGCTAAACACACACACACACACACACGTAATGTATGGTAGGTATGTGTGGGTATAAAGTATGAGTATGTGTGGTATAAAGTATGGGTGTGTGCCAAGGGCCCATGGGGAAATGTAATGATATTTCAAAATCTAAATTAAACCCAAATTAATTTCCAAAGTTTTACCTTAATTCAGCTCATTACGTTCGAAGGAAAATTTTTGAAAAATTGAATTTTTAAAAGCTATTTATGATTTTTACACGTATTGTCAATTATAAACACTATAAATACGAAAATATTATTTAAAAATACAATATGTTTTGAAAAATAGAAACATTTGTTGTAAATTTTATGGAAATTTAACTAAAACGGTTAACTCTATACACAAAATTGTAATGCTGCAATTCTTTTTTTCTTTGTACAAACTTTGTAGAATATAATTATGAATTAAATGAACAAAAATCTAAGAAACGTTTTTAGATGCAGAAATTATGGATAAAAATATACGTATATATGTATTTTTCCCATAAACTCCAACTTCAGTTTTCTGAAAACACCTATTAATGAAAAAGTTACCAATAATAAAAATTTTGGCTCATTTCACTGTCCATATTATTTAAAACATACGCTGAAATTTTTATGTAATGACTATTGGTTTTTTTAGATTCCATGTTAACGGTGCAGAATTTTTACGAAAAATTAAGTTGAAGACAAATTTTAGCTGAAAAATTTGTCTTGCTTGCCCCTCTTTGATTGATCAGGCTTTCCTCTTCCCAAAAAAGATAAACTGTTTTGGAAACAGGAAAGTCTGAACTACATGAAACATTTTTTTAAAGAAAATTAACCAATTTCGTCGAAAACCATTGTTTTTAATGTAGTCGGATATCTTAGCTTCCTTCTAAAATGCTCTCTTATTTCCTGATCCAATTCCACCTTTTTTATCGAATTAATTCAACCCGAGATTTTGAAAACTACTCACATAGTCAGTTCCCATACTCCGAGTGAAAAGATAAAAAATCTGGTAAAACCTTAAATTTATTAACAAACTCGACTGAAACTCAGAAGGGCATCACAATTATAACTTTGAAATATTAATCGGTATTTAAAACTCAATTTTTTTTACTCCAAGTTTGTGGCATAAAAGAATTGAAGAATTAATGTCGTTAAAACTGCACACTAAAATTCCTTTTTTAGTTGTAAAACAAGTGAGAATAACAAAATAAAAATTAAAAATTATATTGATAATTTTGTACCTTTGTTATCTTTTTTAAGCCAATTAATTGTTGCAGCAATTGTTTTAGGAAACTCAAAATGCGGAGTAAAAGTCATTTGATGCTATTACGGAATTTGCAATTTTTTGTACAGTCTTAACTGTTGAATTCACCATATCTTTAATGAAATATCAATCAATAAAATTTCAAAGCTTTAATTGTTGCTTATTAATTATACTATTTTAATTTCAAGAAATCGGTACTAAAATAATTTCAAATTTTAAATATTACTTTTTCAATAATTTTTACATCAAAGAATTTGGGCATATTCTTTTAAAAGATTGAAAATATTTTGAAGAAAACATTGTAGACGGAATCATAAAAAAATTCTTACAAAAAATCCTCTGCTAATATCTAAAACTTACGTTGCTATTAACTGAAGGTTACCTTTAACCCTAGACTAAACTTTATCAACGTGCATAAATTTTCCCCTTCTCTTGCGAGGATTACCCTTTAGGGAAAGCTTTCATTACAGCTGATTGAAGATTCATGGCGTCGATTGCAATCACGCAAACATATTATCTCGCCAAATTGCTTACCAGACGATAACCTCAAAACGAACAGACAGAAAACCAAATTCCCCACTGAGAGATATTTCAATAGGGTAAGAGTATTCTCCAGACATGGTTTATTTGACTTCTCAGTCTCCATTTCTTTGATAAGATAAAGCGGGGTTAAAAGTCCTCTTTAGATCCTTATAATGTCCCCTTTCTACCCAAAACTTTAAAAAAAGTAGAAATAAATAAGAGGACTCGAAAAAAAAAGTGGGACAACTGAGAATTTACCTTTCTCTCTGTCTCTTTGGCCTTTTATCTACTCTTCTCCTTCACTGATATAACTCTTCCATAGCAGTTAAAAAAAAGAAGAAAAATGCTCGGGAGGAAGAAAAACAATAAGAAAAAAAAAGCTGCTGAGGAAAAGGGAAGAAGAAAAAAGAGGAGTTCCCAAAGACTCGTCGCCTAGGGAATTCAAAAGTTGAAAATGGAGGAGAAGTTCTCGTCTTAAATTTGTTACTCTAATGGACCGGCGACAACGTGGTCTTTGACATTAGACATCTGAAATAAACCATCTGTTTGATCCCTTCGGAAAATGTTTCTTTCTCGAAGTTTATTCCTGCCTTCGTGTATAATTTAATTGATTTTTCTGGCGGGAAATTATGACTTGCATCGGATAAGAATGGAATAATAAGAGTAAATACGTTAGGGGTAAGGGGCAAGGGAGAACTTTTCTCTTAATGTGTTTTTTATTTATTCGAAATTGTTATCGAATGCTTGGGGAGGGGAGGGTGATTGCCATTTTTTACCTTTGTTTTTCTTGTATTCTTATCATTTTTACTGTGGAATCAGAGTAAATCAATCGATATGCGATGTAAGAAAATAGATTCTTATAAAAAATATTTGATTGCTATAAAATTTATATATATAAAAAAATATTATTAACTAGTTAGGAAATTATGTCATCCAGAGAAGGAAATGCAATAATTTCTATGTTTTATTAGAAATACAAAAACATATTTTCTTTTAACAACTACATAACATTTTTTTTCCTGCAAATTACATATAAAATATTGTATGCATTTCATATATTTTAAGAAATGAAATTTTTATTTGAAGGATTAGTCAATTGAAAACAATTAATTCGTGATTAAAATAATGAAACCAAGTATCTGTAATCATTTTCAGCAAGTATCTGCAATTTTGGTTTGAAATTAAAAATTGATTCCAGGTGTTATCAAAATAGTATTATTGTAGGCAAAACTTGTTTTAAAAAAGTAAGAAAGCACTGTTAACCTTGAGTAAATTTGATACAGTTTGAATGCCAACGTTTGGTGAAAACTATGTTTTATTTCTAAATGTTGCTGCACTAACATAACAATTAGTATAATAATAATAATAATAAATATATTTTCAGAAAAGTATTAATTTATTTTGAGGAAGTAAAGTCATGAAGCTTCTATTTGGAAATAGTTTCTGCACTTTTATTACTAGGCTAGTATAAAAAATATTATGGAATATTTATGAAATATAAATTATAAGTAACTCATGGCATAAAAATTCAATGTATTAGGAGCTTTAATATTATATGAAAATGTTGGAAACATTTTTCATCACATCATTTTCCCTTTAATTGTTTTTGTAACTATTTTAAGAATTTAGTTAAGTTTTTATTAAAATCTGAAAGTAAAATTTCTAATGCAATGCAAACTGTTTGGAAAAGAATTGCTCTATTATAATTTTGATCTTCTTTTAACTGTTTACCTTTAAAAAATATGCATCGTTTGCAGAAAATTGTTGTAGATCTTAATTTCTTTATCAAGAAATGATCATTTTTTCAACATTTCATTGCATCAAACTTTAAATCTTATCCAGATGCTTGTATTGAATTCCTCAACAGGACGTGGTATTTCGTAATGTAATGACTTCGCATTGATTTAATAATATTAATTACGACGTTTATATTTTATTTTAAAATAGCATTTTATTAAATGCTCTGAATGTCTCTTTATTAAGAGCCATTCAGTAAAAAAATTTAAAAAAATATACTAAAATCCACAAAAGGCATCAAATTACACAAACAATCCATAGAAACTAAACTCTTTATTAATATTATGCGTGCTTTAGTATTAAAAATTGTTGATATCATGTAGAAGATAAAAAGCAATATATTTGTCGAAATTTCAAAAAATATGGTGAACAACTTAAGATATTTGTCTACGTACGAAGACAGATTTTTGAAAAAGCCCTTTAATTATCAATTTCAATTTATTTTCTACATCATTACAATTCAAAACAATAAATAATACCATTTAAAAAATTTTATGTAGATTGAAACTTGGTCAAATCTGGAAATTTGAGTGAAAAATAGAGAAAATTGAATGCAAAACTCCCTAGCAGAAATGCTAATAAATATTTACAGATTCTTTTTTCCACAGAACATATTCACAGCTTTAGTGAAGGCAATGAACTAGGATCTAACAAATATTTGCATTTACTAGAAAGTTATGGCTGTTTGAGCATTTCCTAACTCAAAATTTATAAAAATTCTTCCATTAAACAGTATTAAGCAGCCCTAAATCAAAAACTTTTCTTATCAGAACTATTCATTTGATAATGTTTTATGAAAGACATTTATTACCCTATTTAGACCTGCTGACAAATTCTTTTCACTGCAAGTTTTGTGTTTTGAATATAATGCACCAACAGAAGTTGTAACTCTTCCATAATGCATATTTCAATGAAACATTCGTTTCTTACTTCTGTTAATATTTTTTCCTCCCGTTTAAAACGCTTTTTAAATAATAAAAAAATGCTCAGGTCAAATTAAGCAATATTCACTTGAAAAAATAAAGAACATAAATATATAACGCGAGGCGAACAGATGTTTTCAAAACTTACTATTTCCAGTATTTGTATATAAAAAGCTGAACACTTCTTTAAACTTAGGTGACTTGCATATTGAGTATGTTATAAATTGAAAAAACTGAATTAATTTATGACATAAGGTACGCAAGAGGACATAAAAGGACGAAAAATGCACTGATGGAAAAAAGAATCCCAACACTAGGAAGGAGCTGTGCTAGATAAACGAAATTTGGTAGGCGTGTTTATACATCTGAAAGATGACGTCGATTAAAATTTCGAGCTACGCGCGTAAGTGGTGCGCTAGTAGCGACACTATGAACATGCAAATGCGGTTTGATTTAAATAAGCACTGTAAGGTTCGTGATCGTTATTTACAGTTGAGATTTGACGTAGTGGGTTAATTTTAGTCAAGGATGTCTCTGTGGAGACGAAGAAGCCATTATCAACAGTTCACTCAGTTTGAACGAGGTAGTGTTGTAGGGCTACGAGATGGTGGGTTTTTCTTTCCGCGATATTGCTGAAAGACTTGGCAAGAAGGTATCCCCTGTGCATGAGTATTGGCGGCAGTGGTCAAGGGAAGGTACTGCCTCAAGAAGACCAGGTTCCGGGCGGCCACGTGGTACTACTGAGAGGGAAGACCGTCGCATTCGGCGTATGGCTGTGGCTAATCGTACTGCGTCTGCAGCTGAAATTCGAGCTGTTTGTTGGTTAAAAGGAGGCCAGGTGAATGCCTGCTAGTGACCTGTCTGCAGCCTAGACACACAGGGCCTACTCCTGGAGTTATAGTATGGGGAGCAATTTCATATGACAGCAGGAGCACTCTCGTGGTTATCCCACGCACCCTGACTGCAAATTTGTACCTCAGTCTAGTAATACAACCTGTTGTGCTGCCACTTATGAACAGCATTCAAGGAGGTTTTTTTCCAACAGGATAACGCTCGCCCTCATACCGCTGTTGTAACCCAACATGCTCTACAGAGTGTCGACATGTTGCCTTGGCCTGCTAGATCACCAGATCTTTCTCCAATCGAGCACGTATGGGACATCATTGGACGACAACTCCAGCGTCATCCACAACCATCATTAACCGTCCCTGCATTGACCACCCAAGAGCAACAGGCATGGAACTACATCCCACAAACTGATATCCGACACCTGTACGACACAATGCATGCACGTTTGCATGCTTGCATTCAAAATTCTGGAGGCCACGCCGGTTACTAATGTACCAACATTTCACATTTGAAAGGGCTCTTCTCGCCAATGGCTCTACCTATGATCTTGAAACTTTAATCAATTAAATATGTTACCTAGACAAATGTATTCCTAACATTTCATTATTGTACAATAATTTTTTCTTGGTTTTGGGATTTTTTTTCCATCAGTGTATTCAACTTCCGGTTTCGTTTTCAACGACTTTGAATTGCATAAATCTTCATATTTCCATTTCCGTCCATCGCATAATAGGGATAAACGCAGATTTATAAAAATAAATAAATGTTCTTTAAAATAAAAACTAAAACAATAGTTAATTTTGACCAAAAGTGTCCTTTTAGACGTAGACAGATACCTTAACACTTACATTTAACACACAAATTCAACAAGGAGGATGATTCGCAATTCTGAGCAGCAGAATATCAAAGACACGAACACAATAAAAATATTTGAGTTATTTTTAGACAGAAAATGTACATATAAAAATATCTTGAAGCAAAAGCGGGCTTTAAAAATCTCAGAATGAAGGGTGGGCAGAGAGATTTTTGACAGACAGTAATCCTTCAATCAATTGCAACTGAGGGATGGGGGAAATAACGCAGTCGAAGAAAAATCGTTCTGGCCTGAAAATTGGAACTCCGGATTCCGGCGAGAAACTTTTATCCCAAATGGGAATACCAAACTCAAAATTCCACGGACATCCCAGCAATCCGTGACTTTCTCCTCAGAGCCATTCTTCCTTGTTGCTAGATCACTCATTTCGTTCGGGTAAATGCTCACGGGGCTATGGGGAGACATAGAATACTCCGGGGGAGGGGGAGGTACGAGAAAAATATATGTCGGGAAAGAAAGAGAGGGAGTAGCTAGTAACACACTACTGAGGCTGAAGAATGGGAATAGAGGTATTTGCTGCAAATCAAGTGATTCATTTGTAGAAGTTCGTGCTTCGAATGGAATGTGTTGGGCATAACATGATTCTCTGGTCTACTGATCAGAGTTTCGGACACTCAGGATGTCCGAATCGCTTTTCCTGTTCATGCTGTGTCTGTTATACTTTTTGCAGATATGTCTCCATATGCAGATATATTTGGAGAGTAGGATTTCCTTCCTACTTAATATATTTTTAGACACATTCAAATATTTAGAAATTAAGCAGTTTCTTAGCCACAGTTGTGAAAAATTCTTTTTACAACGACCTAATCAAAAAGATTCTGAAATGTTGTAAAAAATGGGTTAAAAGCCAGAATTGAAAAAAATGAAATATACTTCAGTTTTCTATCATTAGACGAAATGTACTTTCTTCAAATGAACTTTACATTTTGACTCTTCCTTGTATATAAAAATCAAAGACGGAAAAAATGAAATTCATTTGTATGTTCAAATTGTATGTTTCAGCTTCTGTTTAGAAATAAAATCCAATGTAAATTGCATGTTAAATATAAAGCTTGTTCATAGTTTTATTTTCTATATTTTTTTATAGAATTTTATTCAAAACTTTTATGCAAAAAATCGATTTTATTAAGATTTAATGAATTTTATTTCAACTAAAGGGGAAAAAAAGGAATTATATACGGAAAAACGTTAAAAAAATTAAGCAAAGTTCTCTTTTATTTTCTTATTAAAAATTGCCTTTTTTTGTCTTAAATAGAGACTATTTGCATAAGAAATATATTCTTCTCTCATATTTTTGTCTTATACAAATAGCTAGTAAAATACGGAGCAAGAGCTTCGCAATTTGAGATGCAAATGATCCGCGTCTATGCTTACAATAAGGAATAAAAGGCATCGCAATGAATAAACTAGTGTTACTAATACTATATATCATTATAAACTGCTCAGTTTTACATTGCTTATAATGTTTTTCACTGTTATTAAAATTCTTTTTTATTCCCTACAATGACAATTTTAGAAAATGAATATAAATTGTTTTTAAATGGGTATATATGTGCTCAATATTACAAATAAAGTCTAATGTTCCAACATTGCAGAATTAAATTTTTCCTTCAACCAAATGTAGGGTAAAAATACATCCATTATTTATATACATTTACCATACATTTCGTACGATTTACTATACCCAATGCAGGTAAAATATATATAAATAATTAAACGTATTTGTAACATTTAACTGTAGTTAGAAAAAGAAACATTTATTCACTTTTTGTAAACAAAGAAAATGTATCAAAATGGCCGTTAGAAATATTTGATACTCTCATTGAAATAAGAGGTTTCTTGTTTACTTCTTATAAATTTAGAATAAAAGACACAAACAGGAAATATATTAAAACATTTATTAAGAAAAAGTTTAGCAATGAATGATTCAAAGAATACGGCTTCTTATCAAGTAGATTAGATAATATATCACAGGACCAACTAAGCCGATGCTATTGATAATTTTCTCTGGCATGATTGTTGACGGAGATGAATAGTCACGACCTCAAGAATCATTATTGGATGCCCAAATTTGAGTGATTATGCACTTGTGGTCTAACACCGGTACACGATGTATCGTTATCTTCGATTGCATAACTATGTACATCCGATATAGAAATGCTGATAGAATTCCAGGTTTAGTGACTGGGGTTTCAATTTAATATTCAGAATCTGAAACCTCGCTTCCTTACTGAACATTTACAGAATATAACTGAGTATAAAATATTTTTGTAACAAGTCATCTTTTATGAACAGAAAATCATTTTTTAAAATCTTCAAGTTTTATCAATACTTTATGTTAAAATGTAAGCTCATGATTATACGATTTCTTTACGTGTTAAAAGGAATTACAGTATTCTAAAATAAATATTTGTAAGCTTCCATTAGAAAAATAATGAAAATAAATACATCTTAGAATATTCATTAATAATATAAAAGCCAAAATAGTAAAAAGATTATTAATTTTAAATTTCTTTATGTAGAAAACAACAAAAATGCAGCTCTTGTTTCTATGCTGAGAATGGGTACTTTTAATAACAGGGCACATAATGCAACATATTTAAATTTTACAAATTAAAATAATCCGTTACAGAAATAATAATGCTTTCAAATATGTACGATTTCGTATTTTCATTTATATTATAGTTTGAAAAATAAAAATATTGATTGAAAACAATACGAGATACAAAAAAAATGATTTGTTTTCTTTTATATTTTATTAATGATTTCCCATAAATGGAATTAGAAAATAATTTTAAAGGAATTTTTGACATATTTTATACTAATATTTCCTTTCTGAATTTTTAAAAAGATTTTCTAGACTGATTGATAATTATGAGCATTATAAACTTTATCAAAATCATCAAAAAATATTAAAATAAATAACAAAATTTATGAAACAATAAACAGTAAAAGCAAAATTTATAAAACGATAAGAAATATAATGATACAAATTTCAACATAAAACTTGACACTTTTTAATGCTTCCTTTATCACAATTATGGAAATGATATTTAATGGAAAAAATATGTCATATGAATCATATGATACAAATATCACACAGAAATATCAAACATAAACCTCATAAGAAATTTATGAAATTGTATGCAGGTTAAGGATACACATTTCAACATAAAACATGGCACTTTTTATTGTTTTATGTAGTAGAGTTATGGAAATAATATTACCTGTCTTTATCAGTAGTATTATGATCTGAAAATTTTAGGATGGTTCCAAAGTGAATGCTGTTGTGTTTTTATGTTAATATTTTGATTTATTTATTACTAGAAGTATTGGGCAACAAATTTTATCGCCGATAATTAATAATCAGACATACTATTTTATCATAGAATCCTTAAACATATTCATTCTAGATAATAAAAATATTTAAAAGTCCAAATAATAAAAACCAAAAAAATTTTTAAGAGGGCCTTACGTCGTAATGCATGAAAAATATCAAAGAAATTCAAAGCTTAAAGTGCTTTTTAAAGCCGATAGGTTTTTGAAAACTAAAAATAAATAATATTTTTACACGAAACATAAATTCATATATTATTTCATATAAATTAAATTTCATGACATTTAAATCCAATGATAGGCATTCTTATCTATATTTCTAATTCTACTTGAGATTTTCTGTTATTTAATATTTATCGAAATCTAGTTTCAAAAAATTACCTTTTAGTAAATTTCCTTTCTTTAATTACATTTTCCAAACCAAGTGAACGCATTTTTCTGGTTGAATAAAGTTTCGTAGAGTTCTGACAACTACATTTTTTTGCTTCAAATTTTCTCTAATACGAATATTGTTGAGTTATTCTATAATGGTCATTACATGAATCAGTTTTAAATACCATCTAATGGTTTTAAATTCTTTCATTATTTAAAAAATTGTGCTTCAAGAATATACATTATTCAATCGAATCTATTGTATTGCACAGTAAATAACAGAAATCAGGAACAAATCTACTATTTTTAACTTAAATTTTATAATTGTTAATGTAATGTATTTTGTAAAATAATATTTTTATCAATTTCCTTTTATCTATAAAGACATTCCGTTTTTTCGTTTACATATTATTTCTATCCATTACATTTTGAGGGTATAGAAAAAAAGATTTTCAACTCACAACATAGAATTATAAATATAAAATAAAGGTTATTTCACTTTTTTTTCTAAATATGAATAACAGAGAAATATTGCTAAAACAAATACCACCACCATACGCTCAAAAAAATTGTTCACATTTGAAAAAAAGCGAAATTTTACAACTCCAGAATTATCTTCAAACTTCTGCAAAATGTTGTATTATTTTTATTTATGTACAGTTATTCTTAAGTAGGGACTCAACAAATTAAATATTTAAACTAAACTATACAATTTATATTTCTTACTTTAAATTTTAATACAGATACACTAAACCACAGAAATTCCCCTTTTTGATGTCGAGCTTCTATTTTCAAATTTTAACAGAAAGATTCCTCAAAAAAAGATTTTAAAGAAGATTATCATGAAACACTGTAGCGACATAATGTTTTAGATCTGATATTTTTATTTTATTTTTTGTTCAGTAGCAGCAACAACTTGGACACAAAAATTATATTTAATATCGTCACAATGTGCGTTTATAAATCTAGTAACTACACAAACAATGATTATTATAACAAATATATACTAATAGATATTTTTAAAAAAATTTAAATTGGAGAATAAATTTTATGAGGAAAAAGTAATATTAATGAACATTTTTTAAAGCTTTCAAGATGGTCACTAAAAAGGTTTAAACTTGAACACGTATTTCAAATATACGTCCTCCTTTCTCTTGTTTGAATTTTCAAGATGGCTAAGAGAAAGCTCTAAAATTATATACATGCTTAATATAGAATGCTAAAATTTTAACTTTTAATTACATTTTAAATCATACTTTTTAATTACAAGTATATGTTGACATATTACCAATATCTATAATTGGCTATCTGCAACTCATTATTTAGCCTAAAGAGTGTCTTTAAACTTTTTTGTTGTTTTTACCATGCTTATTGTTTCATACAAACTGAAATTTTCAAAGAATATACAGCGTGTTAACATTATCACAATAAAATAAATATTTTGTTATTAAAAAACAAACTGTGAACACAATATCGTTATTCAGAAATGGATAATACCTCACTGGCCTGAGCCTCAAATTTTAAATAGAGGGCAATCGAAATAGGAATATACATATTCAAATTCTGTCGAGTGTCCCTAAACATCGAAATTATAAAATGGCGGTGAAACACGTTGACATTAAATTTTCAAACTCTCCTAGTGAAATGTCACTCCTGCTTTGAAACATAACATAATTGTCACTGTTTATCATCCTGGCATCTGTTTAGATTCCATCACAGATTTAAGAGATCATGTCAGCTGCAAGCAATATTCAATTTTGTAGTCTCTAACTGTATGCTTGTCATTCCGACTTATATTTATTTAACACTGATAGACTTTGACTTTAGTTTACAGCGAAGAATACTTAACATTCATTATAAAGTGAATTTGATCGACATTCTGGGTCAATTTTCGGCATCAGTTTTGAGGTGTTTGAAAGTAATTTAGTTCGTTTATAGATATTTGAGTAATTTTTTATTGTCGTTAATTTTTGTGACTTTGTTGTTAATATCATTAGCAAAACCTGAGTTTCTAACAATAAATCATCCGCACGTTTGATCTGGATTCTTTTGTTTGGTGTCAGTAAGATTATTGTGGCTGACAGTTTTCAGGAGACAATAATACAGTTTCATTTTCATGGAATAAGTAAATAATTAAATTAATAACAATTTTCAAAAGTAAATAATAAAAAATAAAAGGAAATAAATTGAAACTTATTAAAATGAATAAATATTCGGTGGGTAACAACGCTATCTATCAGACATTGCCTGATCATTTTGGAAAAACACCAGCAACATAATTTTAACATGGATGAATCTCAAATTTATAATATATCTCATCAATACAAATATTTACATTACAAGAAAATTAACAGAAGAATCATTTGAAATACCAGATCAGCAGACCGATAAAAAGCATAGCATAATCACTGGTATCTGACCAGAGCACTGGCGAACACTAAAAAAGGAATAAGAAAATTTGTAATGATTAAAATATGTTAAACAAAATTGATAAAATGGATGAAATACCACTGATATTTCTATATGTCACATATAACATAACATAACGATATCCTGTGCCCCCGGTGCCTATAACTCTTTCATCTTACCGGTTGGTTGGACATAAAATGGAAGGAAGGAAAAAAGAAATAAATAAATAAAAACAATAGAAACAAGGAGACATCAAACCATCCAGGTATCTCCAGAGAGAATCCCATTGGTGTCAAATCCTACATGACAATATTCAATTTTAGGTGAAGTAATAATTCGATGGAGGGAACAAGAATACTTAAACAAATGCTGACTATGGGTTAAACTTACAGGGAAATGAAAATACTAACTAAAAAGAAAAGATTGATAAATTACATTGAGGACATCTGTGTGATACGAATAAGCAAATAAACAATCACTGTAAATAAACTGACAAACTCTGTAGCATCCGTCTGGGCCCTGTAGTTTTGTTTCCCTTCTTGAGAACTGCTTTTTTAAGGGGCTTGAACACTTTTGGAGTTATAATTTCGGCTGATTTTGATTGGCAATTTGGTCTCAGCTATTTTATAGCTCTGAAGAGGTCTTGGTATCTGTGAATATATTTAACTATAGGGTGGTTCTTGCTGCTTGAAAGGGAACTAGATACAACTCTCCTGCACCGTTCTTCCTCAAGATGTTGTTCTGGTTTTATCATGTGCCATGAGAAAACCAGAACCAGGTCAGTAAGCATTCGGTGGCATAGTGAATTAGGAATCCTATCTAACCACAGTTACAGCAAGGAGAGTTGGCCAGATGGAATTTATATAGGTATGTTGGGAATGGGTAGTGTCCAGTGAAGAAAATGACATCTGCTCTGTTCCTGTTGGTCGCGTAGAGAGAAACTTTCGGTATTATATTGAATGTGGACCGGCCTGTTTCGCCTTCTTCCCGTTCTTTTTGCCATCTTGACATCACCTCAATTTAGAGGATGTTCATCAGATGACATCTTGGAAGTTTCATTGTATTCTGATCTTGATTAGCAATATCCGCTGTTTTGGCTAGTTTATCCACTGCTTCATTCCCCTAATTTATCAATATTTTCTCTTTAGCTAGTATTCTCATTTCTCAGTAAGTTCAACCAATAGTCAATATTTGTTTAAGTATTCTTGTTCCCTCTATCTAATTATTACTTCACCAAAAGTTGAATACAGTCGTGTAGGATTTGACGTCAACGGGATTCTTTCTGGAGATATCTGGATGATTTGTCTTCTCCTTCTTTCTTTTAATTTTCTTTCTTTCCTTCCTTTCTGTGCCCATCCAACTGGTTAGGTAACTTAGTATTACAGGCAATAAGGGCACAGGATGGCGCTATGTTATGTTATTAGTTACACAGAGTGATCCCGAATATAGCGCACAGAACGTGTTAATGTTAGATACTACAGTTATGCTCAATTACACTACAATGCAACTGAAATAATGGTGAGAGAGTAGAGATAATTGGGGCACGATGAAATAAGCATGATAAAAGAATCTTTTGTACACCTTTATCTTCCGATTTTTTACAGTCTCGATTAATTTTGTATGGATACTTCCGGAGCGTTTCTTTTCTTTCTCGCTCAGTTGGAAATTTCATTAATCGAATAACCGCAGCTTCTGAGCATGTATGCCAAATACTTAAAAAATTTTAATGCATGCTCAAATCCTTAAACCAATGCTGTCCAACATTTATTACGTTGGTGGACTCAATTTTGAAGAGTTATTGGGAAACATTATACTTTCAACTAAGTAAAGAAAGAAATCGTCTTACCTTTCATCTGTTATGTCCTATGTTTAAGCCTTTCCTTGACAATAAAGACATACATTCCTGCACAATGGGTTATTTTTAGAGTCCTGCATCAAATCTTAAAGTCTGCACCAGAAATTCGGAATCACCATGCATTAATGGCCCGTTCAAAAGCAACACAATGCTATTTTTGTTAGCAAATAGAAATGTGGTTAGACAACGATTATGATATCTTGACCTAAATCCATGTCTATCCATTTTCACAACAAACCAAACCAAGAGAAAGCTTAGCTTCAATATCAGACTGAACAGTTATATATTAAGTTGTTCGGAAAGTAATTTTGTTTTTTCCTGACAAAGGAGTTAATTGCATTTTTCGCTACCAATTTCATACTTAAACCGCAAAATCATTTTATGTTTTAAGAGCTGATATAGCAAGGCTTGAGTTTGAAAAAGTGCAGCTGATTCTTCGCAGTAGTTTTTGGATGGTGCCCTTTTAAATATGGAGAGCAATAAACAGCATTTTCGTCATTTTTTTCTTTTTTGCTATAAAAGGTAAAAATGCTGTTCAAACCAGAAATAAATTAGCCAATATGTGTGGAGAAGATGTGTTAACAGTACATCAGTACCAGAACTGATTTGCAAAATTTTTCCTTCAAATGAGGAGGCCAAAAACCACCTCGATCAGTTTTTTTTTACAGCAAAGACCAAAACTTTTATGAGCGTGTAATCATGTTACTACCAAAAATATGGCAAAAGGTATTAGACCAGAATGGCAATTTTATAATTTAATAAATAATTTATTCATTAAACGAAAATTTCTTTTCATTTTGACAAAGAAATACGAAATGACTTTCCGAACAACCCAATATATTAGGTAAATCTTTTAGTAAAATCTGTTGGCCCTAAAATATGAGGGATGTGAGCCAGTCTAAATAGTGTTATAGTAATGTGAAAGGGAATAATCTGTAGTCTTCCTTAAAATTTATCACTTATTTCCTTCTAAAATGTCCCTCGTAAATCCACTTTCCACTGCAAAAAATTCTAATTCTTTGGCAAGGCTGTGAATTCAAAATTTATTCAGAATTTTATTTCAGAGCTTAGGATATAAAGGTTCAGTTTCTTAATATTGGGAAGATAATCCACTGTACATTTTTGGAAGACTTTTTTTTTTTTCATTTTTGCTAATCAAAGCCAGATTTGACATAAAGCTGTAATTTTAGTACTAAAAATTAACAACAAAATTTCCTTTATTTAAATCATCGTACTTTTGAGTTATAGCTTTTATATTCATGAGAATATACAGACAAATGATGAAGCTGCTCAAGGATTTGTCTCAAAATTTGATGTGAATCTAGGCTTAAGAGATTCGAACTCTGAAAAAATTTCTTCTTTTCAGACTTTTGCATTTTATAATTACTGTGCTGTAAAACTGCTTATGAAAGATTAGCTTGAATATTTAAATGAAAGATTCACAGTTGATGCGAAAACCAAGCACCTAAACTATATTAGTTTTTTTTTGAAATAATTAACTGATGTAGCAATAAAACCGATAATATAATTTTTTTTAAAAAAGTTGTTTGAATACCTAATTTTCAGAAGAATGTACAAAAGTAAGTTCATTTATTACACACGATACGCTTTGAATTATTAATTTCATAAACACGCGAATATACAGATCAAGAAATGGTCATCGTTTTGAACATTTTGGTTCAATTCTAAATATAAATCTAGAATTTCAATGCTAAATCTTTATTTTAACTTTCGTACTTATAACTTTTTTTTGAGTTCACATACATAAAGACAGACAAACATAAATTTGTTTTTAATGTATTTAATCACCATTTCGAAAGGAATTGATCAATTCTAGATTGAAAGTACATAAAAATTTGATATATATATAGTTTAATATTTTTTGAGTCCGAATTCAAAAAATGTTTTTATCGCATTCGAAAAGATTTACATATTACATATTTCGTTTAAAATTTCAAGGTCGAATTGCTTCGTAATTATAATATTTTCTGTTTAAATATTTCGCAAATGAAAATGTAAAACTGTTAGATGTGACGATATAAAAATTAAATTAATGTTGCTGGAGTCAATAAATTTTCTATCGTACAAATTATCTGCTCTTTAATACAATCTCCCAGCCTTTTTTTTTTTGGATTATTTAATCAAAATATTATTGAAACCCTAAGGATAATCTTGATCACTTACTTAATTAGTTATTTTCTGGCATAAGAAATATATGAGTAGTACATTGTTTCTTGCTTAGGTATTGAGTTTTATTCATATTTCATAAGAATTGCAGCATTCCCAATTTAAATAGTTTGACTCAGTCTATATTTATCACACTGAACCTGAATTAAATCCATTAATTTATAGTTCAAACACAATTCCTTGTTTCTTGTAGGACCGCAATTAATATTATTAACCCACAGGAAAACACACACGAACTTTATGATGATCGAAAAAAGCCTTAAAAGTCAATTCCGCCACAAATAATTCCTCCTCCGTTTTATTACCTCAATACATTTATGTTGAGCACCGTCCATTCTTTGCGGTGGCCCCTTATTATTTTTTCATGCTTCCCATGCTGGATCATAACCGAGCAAAGAGCTCAACAGATGGAAGCGCATAAAATGATGTTAAACCGCACTTCCTGCAATTGAATTCCTTTAGCTCTCAGGAGGCAAAGGGGTCTTCATAACGGAAGATAATTCGGAAACATTCGTTCCGGGACTCCTGCGTTTCGGTTGAGGACTTTACGAGCTCATAAAAACCCCCAGGAGGAGGTTGGTCAGATCTACCTTGCTGAAAAACGATGTACGGTAGGATACTCCTTGATGAGCCACTGTAATGGTTTGTTTCGGTGGAAGTAAGTTTTGTTACAGGGTTAAAAGATTCTTAGATAATTCTCTTTTTTTTTAAATGGTGTATTTGGTGGCGTCGTTTTTCTTCATTTTCAGTCTGTTACAAGCTCCAGTTGGCTTCGAAGCTTTAAGGGAATACGAAGTTGGATTTTTATGTTTTGGATTTGATGTCCGTAAAAAGGTGTAGGAGTTTGATCAAAAATGAAAAAAAGTTCGTTTTACGATGGAAAATTGATGGATGTTCTAATAAAGAAATGACTATAAAACTTGTGTGTTTTCTTTCCCAAAAATTAAGTAAACATAAATAAAATTTGCAGTTACTAGTAATGCTGATCCTTTCAATTTGAAAAAATTTGATATTTTACAGAAGCCCGAGTCTTTCTGAAAGATTTATGATTCAAACAATTTTTATTTTTTCTAACTTCAATTTGCCAACAACATTTTAATCATAGCATCAAAATAAATAAGTTGGTTGCTTATTTTCTGGAAATTAATAAAAATCTAAAAAGATTGAAAACTATTTATCAGTTTGTTATTGCAATATAGCTCTCGAATGGAAAGTAATTAATTAATTTTAATTTGTTTAACATTATATATATATGTATAATCAGATATATCAAATTATCCATTTTATAGTTCTCATAGGCATAAAAAATTGCTTCTTTTTAAGATTTGAGATTTAGAGCAATATTAGTATAAGAAATAAATTTAACTATATACAGAGAAATATAGATTTAGGAATTTCAACTCTTCAATATAACTGATATTCTAATGAATGAGTTACAGTAAACAATGATTACACAATTTTAAAAAACCATAACTTGGCCTTATTATAAATATTATTAAGTTTAAATATATTGTTTGTTCATGCATACAGTATATGGCTTCCATTTCGAGTAAAATCTATTAGAAAAATAAATGATTTTTCAAATTGATTTCTCATTTTTGTTCGATGGCAATGATGAAAGAAATTACCCAATTATATACCCAGATTTAAATGTAAAATATTTTTTATGGCGAATCAACGGAAAACTTACTGTGAAGAGAAAAATGCATTTTTTCTACAGCTGAAAATAATCAAAATGTATAAACGATGATTGGGAATTTCCAACCAATATTTAAAGTGCTTAAGCTTCAAAAAGTAATGTTTGAAAAAAAAATTTTGCTTTCTATTTCTTTATTTCATACAGTAACATTTATGCATAGATGGCCTTTGAAAAAACGTATCAATGACGTATACTTTCGGAAATTATTTTTGTTATACCGATGATGGATGGCAATTATTTCAATTTATGAGCAGGTTTGCCTATTCTCACGATCAAAGTGTTCGCTATAAATATCGACTGTGTTTTGCTTTCATTAAGTATCTTACGCCTAACTTCGTTCTCATGATTCGTTCAACAACCTACTTTTAAGAATAAAATTTCTGGTAAGATTAATTTCCAATTATTTTAACAATCTTGTTCCAGTATTATTTATGGTATAAACAAACCTGCCTACTAGTGTTTAGTCTTATGGTATTATAGTAAAATTAAAATTATAATTGATATTTTAACCTTATACTTTCAATGCATTTTGCAAGTCAGTACCTTCTACAATACATAAAAAACTTTTATTAACAATATCATCATATGATACCTTTATATAAGCAAATAAGTTCTGCACTTTTTCTCAACAGAAAACAAATCCTTCATATAGGCATATCATATATATTAATATTTTATTGTAATGTGTATCTCATGTAAACACATGAGATACACATTACAATAAAATTAATTACACATTACACATTATATTATAATTATAATTATTTTTATAAATATAAATATAAACATATTATATACACATTATAATTAAAAATTACACATTACAATAATAGTATTATAATGAAATGCATTTCAACTTATGTATACAACATAAAATTTGATAGAAGAAAATTATAACCCGAGGAAATATAAATAATATTTCTAATTAAGAAATACCTTTTTTTATAAGTTCATGTAGTTCAGAAATGATCACAATATTTTATCAGTTAATGTATTTCAAGATTTCTTTCCAAAGCAAATTCATATACAATAAATAATAAATCATAGTTGAAATTTTATCTGTAGTATTAAGAGAAAAATATGAAGTGATAGCGAAACATATTTTGTAAATTTTGTGTTAATAAAACTCAGTTGTTTAGCATCAAGTTTAATAGAAGACTATCGATTGAAAAAAGCCCAATGATTTTTTGGAATAATCTTAGATATAACTATAAAATAAACGAAACACTTTATCAATTATCAATGTATTTTTATCCTAAGCAAATTCATATAATATGTGTAATTGCTCACAGATGAGTTTTTATTCTTAACGCTTTAAGAATAAAATATTAAGGAATAGAGAAATATGTTTTGCAGATTTCGTACCAATAAAACTATCGAAATACATTTAGTTTGTCTCTTGCCCGCCATACAAGCACTATCGTAATGTCATACGGAAGAACTTTACTACTTTTACAGCCACTGTGGGAGAATAACGAGAATCTATATTTTCCCAAAAGCTAAGTAATGGGAATTTGCAGTGGGAATACATTTTCTCTATACTGTATGAAACGTGAGATTTCGATCTACAATTTTTTACGAAAACTTCCATTGTATTGAATATGAAAACTATGCACTTAAATTCCATATATGGATTTTTATCTTATTTTCCTTCTTTCTTGCTTTTTAAAACTAAGAGAAATTTGAAATATTCCCAAAAATTCATAAACTAAAAAGTCATAAATATGATTTGTATTGAATAAATATAATATATTTGCATTTAAACGACTGGTTGATGGAATTATAAAATTTGTTTTGAAAGAGATTAAAAAACTATGCCTGCAAAAATGCCGTCATCGAAATACCTTTTCATCAGCCAAATTTAATTATACGGATTGGAAAATATTTCTTGATGATATTTCTATCCTCTATGATCATATATTTTAGAATTTCAGTAATTAAATACTATTTTGGTTAATTGTAAAAATTGGATCGTTTGTTTATGAGGCAGACGTTAATATAAACTTTCTTGAACAGCGCCATCTGTGGTGTTAATAAAAGCCCTCAAAATTTCCTTCGAAGCCAGAGCCAAAATAATTTCTAAGCTAATAACATGCTTTAGCGCTATGCGAGTCCTTTTGCCCATAAAAACTTCACTCCTATAGGAATACGAATTAACTATTTTAATTATTTTCTTTCTAACGCATTCCCCGAATAGTTAGCACCATGTCTGTCCTATTGAGAACGATCTAGTATACTTGGTATTGTATCTCCATATATTCAACAGACATCTAACTCTATGTAAATTTTTCCCCCTGCAAATATTTCACTTTTTATTTTCAATAAATAAATGTTTAAATCTGAAAACGATTCTGAATCTGTCTATGTAGCGCAGGGTGTGTGCCTTTCATCCAAGGAAAATTTCTTCTTTACTTTTTCTTGTTTATTTTCCTACACAGACACAGCACATATATATAAACAAAACATTGAAGACGATTACATATTTGAAAGGAAGCACATAATATAATATTGAAGAATGCCGCTAACAAGAGAGAACAAGGGAGCACATAATATATTGAAAAATGACACAAACTAGAGGGAACAAGGAAACACAATATATATTTAAAAATGCCGTTAACTAGAACGAAGAAGTTAAACGAAGAAGAAAACTTTTTGCCTCTAACGGAGAGCGAGCGAAATGCCTGCTTGCGCCAGTTTCATTCATCTCAAGAGCATTCTCCTCACATAGCAAACATTTTCATGGGTTGGAGCATATTGCACCATCCACGTTCAGTATACCTTTATACTTAAGAATAAGTATACAAAGAATAAAAAGAAACAAATAAAATAATTAACTAAAAACAATTATTAAAATTCATTAAATCATAAACAGAATCCCTTACTTGTGTTGTTTAATTTGTGATCTTTATAAAATTGATGTTTCTGAACTTGTTAACCCTAAAATCTCCCAGACACCCCTGCTATAAAATCCTCATCCTATTCCGTGTCAGTTTTCCTAGTTTAAAGGGATAATCGGAAACCCAAAAATATCTAATTTTAAGGATTATCATAAGACCAGATTTTAAACCATGAAGCATTTTTAAATATGTCAGACAATGATGTACGATACAGTTATTACTTTCATAATCTATGTCCCTTAAGTTTTATAGTTGAATTAATCTATTTTTTATGAAATAATTTTATAATTATATAGTGGTCATGCATTTGAATAAACTAATGTTTAGTACGAAATTATTTATTAAACTTTATGAAGTATTGTAAGAAAAAAAATTACTGCAGAACTTAACATCAAGAATGTTATCTAGTTGTCCAGTAGAAATAATAAACAAGATTTAATTAAATTAGATTAAATTAGTAGATAGTATATGAATGGAAATTATGTCAATGTCATAAACTTTTTGTGATTTTTTTATATGGTTGTGAAAGTTATTGATTGAAATTGCATCGTTTATAACATTATATTTTCGTTTTATCTAAATATAATTATCATCTTTTTGCCAATTACTGAATGAAAATTTGATTGACAGAAAAGGAAAAAAACATGAATAAGATTTACATAAAATATTTCAAAACGTTTGCAAATTCAAGTTTTCTAAATATTTAATTATATTTTGGTTTGCAAAAAAATATCTATAAAGACAAAAAATAAATAAAATAATAAAAACTTTTATAGAAGATAATTTTAGAGATCTTTATAGAAAAATATAATACCACTGAAATAAGATAACAAGGAAAAATAAGGATGAAAATTTTATTTTCGTTATATTTATAAAACTTAAATTTTATTTAGATATATGTGTATATATATTTCAAATTTCTTAACACCAACCTTCACCATTCGAAACACTGAAGGACATTTTTTGCCCAACAAGTATTCTAAAAATTGCCTGACTCCTGTCTTCAAATTAAGAGATCAAGAAGGTGATATCACCATGGTAACAGGGGAAGGAATAATTGGAGGTGGATACGAAGGCGCAAAGTTTTGCTACTTTTGGGTTTAATGTGCGGACGTTGTCCCTAATAACCACAGCTATTACTTCCCCTTGCGTTCCACAGAAAATTCATTTTGTTTCATTAGATCAAGGCCGAGAAAGGTGATAGGCTTCGAACACCAAGGCATCTCGAGATCTATGTAGAACATGATGCTACTCGTGATGTTTAACAAGATTAAATAAAAGCAATGAAAAAAACCAATTTCCTGTTACATAACTAGGCGCTTGAGAAACTTAGAAAGGAGGCAGTTTTACTTATGAAGAAAGCATTTCTAAAGAATTTAGAAACTAGAAACATTCTTCCATCTTGTTCATAAGAATTATATTTTTACTGTGTTTTGTTACAATATGATAAAGTGTGTTTCTGTTTCGGCGAAATCTAAAATAGGATATAATGAATAAATCTGAATATTATTAACTTTATAAAAGAAAATTAATTGTTTAAAAGAGAAAAATTTCATAATTGTAAACAGAAGTAAAATTGGATGAAGTTAAAATAAACATTTTTAAAATTCAAAAAAAAAATTGTTTAAAAGTGAAAATTTTAAAAATTTTAAAAAGAAATAAATTTTGGTGAAGTTAAAATAAACATTTTTAAAATTCAGACTTGTTTATTACTTATGTATTTCTCAAAATGATGATTAAAATTATCTAAATTATAGAGTAAGCAAGATTGTGATGTTTGATTTCAGAATTAAATAGCTTATTGGAAACTACAATTTGTTTAATCAGTACATCATAAAGAAGAAAAAAACTCGCATAAACACAATTAAAACAAGTAATATAAAGAAAATTAAAGCCAATTCCTACTTAGGAATTGGCTTTAATTTGGCTATCATTTGGAAATGGCTATTTTTATTTTTATTTTATTAAATAATTGCAATTAATATAAATATGTCTATACATATGACAGAATCACAATATTAAGTGTCAAAATGGAAATTAGATTTCCTTGAAATTTTTTTATTTTCCTTTCTATATATGGTATCAGATTTGCTTTCATTGGTTACTATTTATTTACGTTTCTAATTTATGAAACTGGTGGTGGTTTACAATTTCTGATCTCAAGAATTGAACTCGCATCCTTCACCTTCCTATGATTAAATACTGAAAGCCTCGCATTTTACCGATTGAGCAACTGCCCGTTGGTTTGAATACTTATTAGAAACTGCTAAAACTCTATTTAAAGAATTAAAAATAATTTAATTTAATTAACGAATTATTTTTTGAAAATATCTTATTAACATCAATTGCCATCCACTACCAGTTTAAAAAGTCATATTTGAGTTTGGATGAATAAAAAGTATATTATTGACAATTGAAAATTGGAACAAATATAGATATACAGAGAGTGGGAACTAATAGCAGCAATTGAATAAAAGATACGATCAAAACACTATTCTTTATTTTTCGGTAAAAATTAGAAATCTCAATTTATTTTAATATGATTTACTTCTGAATTTTATTAACGATTTTTTCTCGAAAAAGTGCAAGATCAAAACTTATACCAAGGATACAATGTTTATAAAATTAACTGCTTTTCCTTACATTTTTTTTTAAAATCTACAACTTGGTAAGCAAGCATTTCACCATAAAACGAATAAGCTTTTGTAGAATCCGCTATAGCACTTGAGTTTTTTCTTGCAATCCTAATTTAAATGACTCTTAATATAAAGAAGTTCAAAACAATATTTTAATTTAAAAAATGGCAATTTTTAATAAAGTGTTAAACACCTTATTACTGTTTACTTGGAGAAAATTTTTCAATATTTTTTATGTTATGTTGTAAAACAATAAATCAAGAATAAAATCAAATTTTGGGGGCAAAAAAAATACATTGTAGAGAGTTCTGAACTTGTGATTGAATACATATACTGTATGGATCGGTGCATTACCATTTAAAAAAATCCACTCTCTTGCATCTTAGGATGGACATGGTCGGCTAAAATTTTTCCATATTTCCCCTCATTGATCCTTCCTTTCAGGGTTACTATTTGTCCAGCAGAAAACCACGACATGGATGCTCATATCATAAATGAATACAGTTCCATGCTTGAAAGTTGTAATGAGACAATCACAGTCTCATGTACGCCCGTCTTATTGTAGAGAAAAGTGTGAAACATAATTCGTCAGACAATATTATTTTCTTCCCCTTGTCAATCAACCTGGTTTTCGGAGGGTGGCACCACAGTAAATGACATCTACATTTGAGATATGGGACAAGTGGCTTGGGAATTACTGCTCTGCCATAAATATTTGACTTTTGAAGGTGCTTTCTAACTGTAATCACTGAGGCTGGAAAATCTTGATAGATGTTAGCTGTGCAATGACTTTTGCTGCAGTTGTTTTCTTTTTAGACACTCAGTCCACTTCAATGCCCGTTAGACTGTATCATTGAGTTTCTCTTTCCGCTTACTACTTTGTTTGCAGAGTCTTGCCATGCTGTGTGTATGTTGCTAGGGATACAGATGTATCTCTATAAACGCCTTAAAAATAGGGATGTTCGGTCACACTTGTTCCAGCTAGATGAGCTCCAACAATTTGTCGTTTTTGAAAATCTGAAGCCCGATATTTTACGCCTTTGAAAAGAATCCAAGAATTTCAGAACTTTGATAAAACTAACATCTGCTACCAGAACATATAATATATTGTTGTAATTTGCTTTAAAAAACGGATGGCTGTTTTCAATTTTGATGCTTAGCACTTTCAAAAATGCCACTGTTATTCACAGGCATTTCGATTATTTTTTGATACGCTGCATTCATTTCCAATATTCCTTGTATGTTAGGAATATTCAATGATCATGTTCTATTAACAGCTATGTATTACAAATAATGAGGGAAAAAATGAGAAATTAGCATATGCTTTGAGTGATCTTTCACATTAAAATGATAATTCCACATATTTCTCTTTCGCTCTTTGTGTGTGTGTGTGTGTGTGTGTGTGTGTGTGTGTGTGTGTGTGT
>JAPMOQ010042969.1:1336766-1402007 GCA_026543055.1 Argiope trifasciata
TTTGCAAATGCTCTTTGAATGTTTCAGAATATCTTTTGTTATAAATAATTCTACTTGCTTGCATGTTATAAAACATGAATAAACTAAAATTATTACGACAGTATTCGCTTTCCTTTTCTTACTTACTGAGATTTATCAACAGAAGCATCCAGCATCAAATTGCTTATTACATGAAAGAGATTAAAATGGCAATATGGCATTTCGTTAACTAAACCCGGCATAAAGCAAAAGATCTGACAGAGCGTCCGTCCGCTTCAGTGAACGCAAATCGAAGGCACGCAGAGATGCAATTATTTTACGGTATTCGAACACAAACGGCCTGTGATAAAATGCTCTTAAAGAGTCATTACAAACAATAATACCGATCTGAGAGGCAGAAAATGAGGTGTTCTGTTTCTTTTTCCAAATATTTTTCCATGAAATATACATTATAAGCATTCCAGATCTGGAAATTATAGGCAAAAGTATTTACCATATACGAACAATTTGTCTGGATTAATATTCAATGACGAAGACATTTGCCAAGTTTATGCATGTATTCTTCTAACTCACGAAATATGTTCAGTTCCCAGTTTAACAAAGCATATAATTTCTATTTTGGAAATGTAGCATGTCACTGTCTAAGAGCTGCAGGGAGATTCAACCTGCATGATATATCGTGGTCAATTATCAGTGACGATTTGGTAGAACTTCTTGCCAAGAGTTTTTTTTTTTCTTTCTTTTTCTGATGTTTTCTATTTAAAATTAGACAGAATAATAGGCCTTTTAGAAATAACTTAATTAAGCAAAACATGATCCTTCGAATAGTTTTCGGCGTACCTATGGTTTCTTCGTTTTAATGACACCATTTGCATATAAGAGTAGTTTGCGTGATGAGGGATCCTTCAACGATAAAGGCTTAGCAATTAGCCTAATTTCTTTAAATGGATTGTGGAAAAAAATTAGTTTAAAAGTTCATCTCGTTTCTAGCTAATTCAAAACTTCTAAGCCAGAAGGTCGTTTTACTTCGGGTCGGGAAATAAAGAAGTAATTTGTTGATCACTAGTTGGATTCATTCTAGAGTAGTTAGGAAACTACGCAGAGAAATAATTAGGATAGATATATAACCTTTTGATTATAAAAAACAAGAATTCAATTAAAAATCGAGTTACATAATATCCTTTGAATACTTCATAGCAGTCTTTCTAAAAAATGTTCTTCTTGAACTGTTTAAATAATTTTGTTGATATATATACTTCTAGAACTCTATAAGCAGTATACAAGGGAAAGTTACATTTCACAAAAAATATGGCAGATTGTTTAAATTACTTCTTCCTTTACTCAGAAAATACTTCTTTTAAATATTTTAAATAAAACAGGGATTCAATCTGAAGCATTTAGGAAAGGAAGCAGAAAAATAATTATGTTTTATTTATTGCCTTTTGATCATAAAAAAGTAGAATTCAACTGAAAAATCAAGGTACATAACAATCTTTTAACAATTGCATTTCTTCAAAGTGCTCTTCCTGAAGTTTTGAAATAATTTTATTGCTATATATACTTTTAGAACTCTATACACCAAATATAAAAGAAGTTATATTTTGCAAAGAAATATGTCAGCGTTTGAATCTAATTTGCTTTCCTTTTCTGAGAAAATAATTCTTTAAAATACTTTAGATAAAATAAGCGCTATGAGGCAAGCTCCAAATTACTCGATATATTTTTTTCTTCTGAAATTATTAACTACTATATACAAAATTAATGAAGAACTCTGGTGCAAACTTCCATGAATACTTTAGCCATCGTATATAAAGGTTCAAAAATTTTCTTTTTTAAATATATAATGGAATTTCATCATTTTGCTTTAGATTCGATATTTTAAAAGAAAATAAAGAATTCGCATCGTTTTGCCCAATAGTAATAAAATTGCCAAGAGAACGAAAAAAAAAATGATTTTAATTTTAACAGGATTGTGGTATGAGTTAATAATTGTTGAAAATTTGCTGGATATCAGATGTGATGTTTTGTTTTGCATTGCAAAATCTCAACTGTAAAATTTGTCGTCGATAAAATTTATTAAGTATTTTTATTTCCTTTTACAAAGTAATTTCCTATATTTTTTTTGTCTCTCCCCTTCATTAAGAATCGATTTAATTCCTTGATTGGAAATTGAATGATAGTGAATTATTATCATAATATTAAAAATATTATAGTTTTAAACTAAGTAAATAAACTTATTACCTTAATTAAATAATTAAGTAAAATTTAATTTAATTTAATTAACTCATTAGCTGAATTCATTTATTAAATAAAATTCAATTCAATAACTAAATAAATAAAATTCAATTCGATTAAGCAAATAAACTTATTATCGAAGTTAATAAAACGTAAAAAATTTATCTAAAATTAATCGTTGATAAATTTTATAATTTGATTCAAACATAATGAGTAATGCATATGAGACCCTTAGTTATAAAATATTAAAAAAAGACATATTCAAAATACACAATGACATCTCATTAAATAATGGACAAAATTTGAGATCACTTGTGTTCTTGATAACATTACACTTTACATTTAACAACATTACACTTATTAACATTACACTTACATTTTTGATAACATTTTACTATTCCCATATAATTTATTGCTATTCTCATATTTATCTTTCATGATATAAAAATAATGTTGGATAGTTATTTAGAGAAACTTAAGTTCAAAAATTTTCTTTTCTTTTTTCTTTCTTCTTCTCTAAAGTTCTTTTTTATTTTCAAACTGCCATCCATGACATTAAAATCTCTGATGTCTTCAAAATTGCTTCCTAAGATGAAAGCATCTTAGTATGACACCAGAAAATATTAAATTTACGAATTTAGGAAGAATATAAATCAGTTTTAATTCGTCAAATTGCAGAGAATTAAAAAAATTCAAATTATTAAAAAGATTATTATGCAGAAACAGAAGTTTTTTCATTCTTTAAATGATGAACAAGAAATTTTCTCTGACAGCCAATAGATTTTATTTGTAATTATTCGTTTAGAATAAAATACCAAAAGAAGAGTGTCAAAAATATCAGACTGTTAATGATTTTTATTTTTCAGTTCCATAAACGAATTATTTTTCAATAATATATGTTCAATTATGAGATAATTATTTTATAGTGAATATTTAAATCAAGGAATGCTGCTTGCAACAGCAATGGGTAACTGAATATTCAATTCTCAATCAAGTGATCAAATTTTTATTAAAAAAAGAACTCATTTCTTTCATCAAAAATTAGGAAAGACATTTTTGTACATTTATATTAATGAATAAATTATGACGTTATGTTGTCATTTAAATTTGGTCATGAAGAACAGAAGTTTGAAACACGATGCTATTTGTGAAGCCACCCTATATATGAGAGTCGTTATGTATCATAAATGATTGGAACAAATTATTAATTTAATACTTTGTTTATGCAAAACTATAAATTGATTTCAATTTAAAAAAAAAAAGATTTAATATTCTTTTTGAGTGAAGTGTTGAAACATTCAAAAAGCAATCTGATAATGTTGTTATAAGATTCTAACATTTACAACTCCTCCCCCCATATATATATATATATTCATTGACATTTTTTTATTAAATAAAAATGAAGTATGTTATAGATTCTGCAGGAAAATATTTTTTAAAGATGTATTCAAATAAAGAATTTTAGTTTATTAAATTCCAGACTATATGATGGAGCAATTACAATAAATTTTTACATAAACCACTTCGTCCTAAACATTAGAACAAACATAAAAGTAGCTCCCTCTGTAATATGTATTCCCCTATTCTAGAAAAATAAGTAAATATCTAGAAAAATATTGCAGCATTGCTTAAGCATCACAACACATCGCATTACAAACCCTGCGCCATTTCGCGCAACTTCGGCCTTTGAATCATTTCCAACACGCATCTCCTCCAAACCAACCGAACCATAAACTAGTGTCCCACCGAATGGGCTTTAAGAACTCGTATCAACCAAGAACCTCATTCGTATTCATTGCTTCCCGCAGAAAGGAAACCATAAATTGGAGATGAGTCGTGCTCCGCAGTGGTTTGACCACCCCATCCCCCAAATCTCGGGGGCAATTTCGCAACCCCAAATCACACGCTAAGTCGAGTGCAGACCAATACCCGAACGCGGCTCGCAATATCGAACGTCAGAGGATTATAGCCTTGCCTGTATATATCGCTCACTGTCCTGGAGCGGTCGCGGTAATGTTGAATTTTGAACCCCCTGAATGGGCTAGTGCTGGGAAAAGAGGTGGGGAATAGCCCTGCACACACCTGCCCGAAATGAAAGCTTTGTGCCACTTGGGGGGAAGGAATGCATTCGGAATGAACGATGTGAAAGGGGAGACATTTGACAGTGGCTTGTCGGTCCAATTTGCAGTCACTTGCAATGGAGCAGTTAATAGCCCAGAACGCTCGGTGGATGAGAGTTTATTAGGTAATCTGAAGTCGATTGGATGACATGGTGGGAAGTTATTTATGGACTGTGAAGGAAAATTGATTGTATGTGAACTCTGGACCTGTTAATGGCAAAGTGACAAGAAAAAATGACATATCTGAAAATGGGTCCAAGAAGCCATAAAATGGCATGTATTCGTATAACATATTGAAAGATTTTGTTTATTATTTGCTCATTTCATTGTCAGTTGCTATATGAATATATAATTTGAAAGGCTCAAATGGTAAATCGATATCGATATGCAGTAAATTGATACGGATATTACAGTAGTTTTGTGAGTTTTGACGGAATTTTTCAAAAAAATTATTTGTTATGCTTCATTTCTTCGTTTTATCCTTTTCTTCTAAAGGAAGAAATGTTTTCATAATTATTTAATTTTCCACAGAATAAAAGATTCCTTTTAAAATATTCTATTTTTAAATTAATATTAAATTTGCCTGATATTAATCATTTTATGCCATGAAAGTGAATTATGTGATTTAGTAAATATACCAAAGTCAATGTGTTTAAAGAAAATTCATTCATAAAACTATCTTTGACTAACTATATTTATTAAATATAAAAATAAACGCAATTTTTATATACATATTTCAATTATAAAAAACTATGTCATTCCATCATACCCAAATTTTAAAAAAAAAACTCATATTAAGTTGCGGGTTATCATAGGAAATTACATTGATTTAAGCCATTGTATTTATAAATTATAATGTTTTTATATGTGTAAAAATAGAGACCAAGAAATGGTCAACCGTTTGAAAAATCTGGTTCAAAATTTGGCAAGTATCTATTTCTTAGATGCTGAACTTATATATGAATTTTTATAATGAATTTGGTTACATTTACTTTTTCTCAGTTACTGTTTTTATGTACAAAAGTTGTGTAGTTTGGTAAAATTAGAAAAATGAAAAGAAAACAGATTAATAAAATAAAAAATAAAAAACATTTTCTTTCGAATAAGTTTCATATATGTGAATCAAAACTCCTTCATATTTTTATCGCACATTTGATAATAGATTTTGCAATTGATTTTATAACAAACATTAAAAAATATTTGTTTCTCTGGAAATATATTTAAATGTTCGTCCAAGGTAATAAGCAAGAATTGGAGACAGTTGTAATGATATATTACTCATGAGGTATTAAAGTTGGAAGATATTTCTAAGCCTTATTAATGGTTGTATAATATCCATAAAATTGCCATCCATACAGTTATCAAAAACATGTAAATATATTCCTTAGTGATGAATTGCTACAAAAGTATCTTTACATGCAGCTTGAAACTAACTATTTAACAATATTTAAAATGACGGAGAAGTTTTTCATAGAGGTATGGAATCCTTCATTTTAAAGAGTTACTAAGATCGTATTTCTTAATCAAACATTAATTTTTTTCCGAATAATACATAAAATATAATTGACTAAACCATCTACTTTTAAAGAATAATACTAAAACATCCTCAAATAACGTTGCGTGTATGAAAATTAAGCTATTATTATGTTTTTTCATTCATCATTTGAATAATTCGTCTCAACAATTTATATAATAAAAGTTATACTCAAAAATATATAATAAAAAAAATCATGCTAATTCTTTTTTTTTTAATTTTAACTTAATACTTTACTTTATATAAACTTGGTTATAATTCACTGCCATTGTTTATCTTTTTTTTTTCATTCTAAATGTGATTTGCAAATGAAAATTTGCTCTTATTCTTTAGATAATAAAAGATTCTGTTTATGGAGTTGATTAACATGAGTGGTGAGTAGAAAACAATTTTTGCTGTTCTCTATATGTGCTTTTTAAAGAACTAAATACTCCACTTCTTTCAGTAATAATTAAGTAATTCTTAATAAAGAATAATATTCGAATATAATCAGAAATTGCAAAAAGAAAAAAATGGATTAAACAAAATCCGAAATTCAGATTGTTAGATTCGATAAAAATCATTTTTTTATAATTTACCTCATATAGGAAATTATTAGCAAATAAACCTCACATAAAATTAAATACAATTAAGTACTTGGTATACTGAAAAGATACTTTCACTCATTCAAAAATTTTCTCAAACACATATTCTTGCCAATTCAACATTCATAAGAGAAACGTCGAAAAGAAAAAAATCTTGATGAGCAACAGGACAGGTCAGGAAGATCGTTTCATTAATACATTTCATGGCGTAATTGATGAGAAAAAAAGTGGTACAAAACTTATAAATCAGTTTCTGCTAAAGAATAATAAATATCGTGAAGTGAATTAGAAACGTAATATAATAAATGACAAAATAAGTGTAGCAGATATTTAAAAAACAGATGACAGATTTTTCAATATACGACAAAATTAGTATTGGTATACTAATGAATAATAAAAAAAATATTTAAAAATAAGTATTAAAATGTCCAAACAAATTTAATGAAATTGAACATATCTGTTGAAAATATTGATCGTTCCTTCTATTAATTAATATTTAATTATTTCTTCTTCTTTAGAATTAATATCTATCACAAAACTTATTTTCTGAATTCACTTTAAATCTTTATGAGAAAAAAGAAAATTATATATTCTAATAAAGTACGAGTAACTAAACTAATATTTTTAAAAACATAGTTAATATTTTTTAAAAATCAATTTTCTTTCAACATATTAACTTTAAATACATAAAAACAAGTATATTGACACGAATTTGTATTGGGTTCAAACTTCCGAATTACTAAATGTCTTCTGGATATGATTCATTTGGCTGAATATAAAACAATAGTAATAAGATGTATTTATCAAATAAGTTGAATGCAAATTTTACTTTTTGGAACAAGCAAGTCGATAAGTTTTAAAATTAGAGAAACCTCGTTTGTTACTTTTCTATAAATGTAGCAATGATTTACAAGTAATATTTATTGCGTTTAAATGAGCTCAAATACAAAAAATAAGTTTATTGAAATTCTTCACTACTAAAGTAATAATTGTGAGATTAAGTTTTTCAGATTACTTGAAATAATTTTAAGGAAATTTTTCTTTGATACCACTTTTTTTTATAAAAAAACTCTTTATAAACAGAGAGAGATAAATAATGAAAGTTTTAAAATAAACTGTTAAAAAATGTGCATAGTAAGAATCTTCTTTCGATGAACTTTTGTAAAACTGTTTTTTTCAACTATAGACTAAAGATGTAATCATATATTTATAATAATTTCCATAAAAGGAAAAAGTCATATCAATGGGAAGGAAGCATAATCAATAAAGTTATAAAATTAGCTATGATTTTAAGCTTTTTGAAGAAAAAAATATCTGCTTTTATTATAATTGAAGTTCAAGGTAATCATTTACTTTTTGGCACATCAATCCATAGTTATAAGATTTTTATATGACACCTACTTTATTGGAGTAAATATTCCAAGCTACTTCAACTTATATTAAATATTTTTCTTAAATGCAATGGTATATTTAAAAGAAAATCATAAAAAATTATGAAATGAAATCTTGTAGATATTAAGAACTGATATTAAATGAATTCTATATATCTTAAGCCAGAGTTTTATATAGTTATATATCCTGAAACTTTTTATATAGTTAATATATGATAAAGAAAAATAATAATATATTAATTTTAGACATTAACTATTTCATGTTATTTTAAATATCTTGCATTTATTATCAACAGTATTCTCAGTAGAAACATATATAAACTTTGTTTAATATGTTATTATTTTGAGTGTTGGTAATGGAATGTTGAAAGACATCTTTAAAGCTTGTTTGCGAAAGACCAGGAGTTAACGAAGGAAGCATTCTTCCCTGTTTAATATTTACAAATCCTTGCAACTCTTAACGCTCTTGGAAACTCTCGCTGACAAAATTTTCTGCCTTATGCACACATTTCACGGCAGAGAGGAAACCCTGGGACATGCACTACTCATTCTTTTGTTTTCTGAACCGTAACTGTCCCATGTTTCTTCCCCAGCTGCATATCTAACCACCCTCCGAACCATATGATTCCAGATGTCGAAAACTTTCTTCTCCTTTTAGCGAAATTTCTTCCTTTCGCCACTAGAGAGCGCCACCGCAGAGAAGTTGTAGTAACAAATAAATAAGAAGGGAGACTCATTCCTTGGTCCGATTTGATCGAAGGAAATTCCAACAACCTGTTATCGTCTCCCAACCGCTTCCTAAGAACCAGTTTAGTAAAGGGTGGATTGATAAGAAAGATTCGTTTTGCTTCTTTCAGGAAGTATTAAAAAGGTGATGGTCTCTCTCTTTCTATCCGTCGAAAATACCCACTCGTGTTTAAAGAAAATATCCACGGGAAATTTCTTTTTACACAAAGCTATGGTATTTTTTTCTCTCTCTTTAGAATTTGAACCGAATAAGCTTGACCTTTAGCAAGAATCCTTTTTACGATAAGGATGGACTCCAGAAAGGATTTCTTCGCCGGAAAGCCAGGCTTCAGCTAAGAGCAAATGGCTTCCTTAAAAACATTCGAAGATTTCTTTCTTTTATGTTTCGTTCTCGAAACTTCAGATATCTAACGAAGTACAAAAAAATAAAGGGGGAATTTTTATATTGAGAGCTTCTTTCTTTGCGTAGTAAGAAGCATATTTTTCCACTCGATACTTTTTTTTTCTTCTTCGGAACACTATGGAGAATTTTTGCATTTATATTAGTGGGGAAAAAATGGAGAAAAATAAAAATAAAAACAGGCGATGATTTTTCTGTAAAGAATATGAATTTTTCTTAATGCACAAGTATAGTAGGTTTAAGGATAAAAACAAGTTTTACACTTTTCTTTTCTTTTAACAAATACATTTAATAAAAAATTATCTTGTGAAAATTTAGCATTTATTTGCGTAAGAAATAAAAAGAATATTACATAATGCACAAATTAGTTAAGTTTTTTTTTATAAAAATTAGTTTTATTGATGTACCATTTTATGCAACACTAGAACTATTTCGGTTCTGACTTCATAATTTTGAGCCGTTCTTAGATTACAAGAACGACATCTAAGCCTCCCCCCCCCATAAGCTTCCTCACCACACCAGAAGGAGGGCAGACGGCTTCGATGGGTTTGGTGTGCACCAGACCCACTTACACAACAATTATTCGATAGAATCGGGTCTTGAACTTGTAAATCTCTGAGGCCGAAGCCGAGACCTTACCACTAGATCATAGTGGATCTCAATATACAAATTAGATAAACAGAGGATGATTACTGAGCTAGAATCTATATGACTTTTGCACCATTAGTTTTGACTGTCTTAGTTAATTCTTTAATTAAATTTGTCAATAAAATGTAAAGATATAGTATTTAAATTTATTCTTCTATATTTAACAGGATTCTATTAACCTGACTGTAGAGTCCTGACGCTTCTGATCATACAATGAAAATTGTAAACATATTAAACTAAGAGCGTGAAATAATTTTTCTCAGAGCATGGGTAGGTAGGCTTTCGGAGAAAAGCTAATTCTGCGCATTATTTTTCTTTAAAAATATCCACTTAAAAGAAAATTCTTCAATGAAAATTCATTATTTATTTGCATAACAAAGAAAAAATATATTTCATACTGTACAAATGCTATAAACAGACAATTATTCCCAAATGAAAATGTATCTAACTTTTATACCATTGTTTTTGACACTCTTAGTTCTGATTCTGTTAACCTGGTTCTGATTCTCTTCTGATTCTGTTAACCTGGCGCTAGAGTCCTGACGATTCAGATCCTACGATGAATATAGTAAACATATTAAAATAAGAGCATGAAATAATTTTTCTCAAAGCATGGGTATGGTAGGCTTACGGATGAAAACAAACTCTGCACATTTCTTTTCTTTTAGCCCTAGGTCTCTTAAAAGGTAATTCTTCAGTGAAAATTCAGTAATTATTTGCATAACACAAATAAATATTTAATACTGTACAAATGATATAAACAGACAATTATTCCTAAATGAGAATCTATGTAACTTTTGTACAATTATCGTCTTCTCACTTAGCCAATTCATTCATTAATTTTATAAGTAAAATGTAAAGATATTCAAGCATTTCAATTCATATTTCTAAGATCATGCTTACCTAGTACCAGAGTTCAAATATTCGGACTCAATTATCCGGATATGATCTTCAAAATTTAATCCTACAATGATCTTCAAAATATAATTCTACAATAATCTTCAAAATGTAATTCTACAATGATCTGCAAAATTTAATTCTACAATTATCTTCAAAATTTAAAGCTGTCGGGTTCGAATGTCTTTTACTTGATAAGATTTTTCACTAGACAGCCATCTCAACATTTTTAAATTTACGGAGTAGATTGAAAGATTTAAAAGAGTAGAATTTCCCGTGAAGTTATTCTCCACTGATGGGGTTTTTGACAGAATTGCCTGCTTAAATTTTATCCTCTTTTTCTGAGCATGATTCACTATGTGTTAAATAACCAATAATGTCGCCATGTCTCTTCCAATGTAACTAAAATTTAAATCAAGGAAAAGAGAAGATAATTATTAGCGTATGTCGATTTTGGAAATAATACACTCAAACCTATATTGTCGCATATACTCTAGGACTAAGAATGACAATTTTGAAAGAGGTATAGTTGAAAACTGACTGTAGCATTCAGTGAAAACCGTAGTGGGATGAGAAGCATTTGCCGTTATTATCATGTTCTAGAAGAAGACATTTAAGGATAGGAGACCTTTGTTTTCACAATATTTGCTAGCCTTTTTCCGGGCTATTTTCTTGCGTTTACTTACTTTAGAGTCAGATATTTATTAGCCTTAGAAGGTTTTGGAAATAACACACTCAAACCAATATTGTTGTAAGAACTCTAGGACTAAGAAGGACAATTTTGAACTAGGTGTAGTTGAGAACTGTGACTGCAGTATGCAATGAAAACCTTAGTGGGATGAGAAACGTGTTCTTTTGTAATTATGTTCTAAAAGAAAACATTTAAATATAGAGCACACTTCCTCTTTTACAGTATTTACCAGCCTTTCTCCAAGTTATTTTCAAACTTTTGTTTACTATGATGACATGAGAAAGCATTCCTAATAAATGTGAAACAAAAACATTCCAAACTATTCATTTACTGCATCGGTTATTTGCAAGGGCAGTTCTAAATTATGTTGTGTTTGAATCTGTAGAAGCAACTTTAATTCTTAAGACTTAATTTTGATTTAACTCATAATTTTAGATTTAATTTTAATTTATGAGACTCTAATTTTTGAAATTTCTTTTGAGAAAGAAGGTAATGACTTCATCACGAATAATTAAGAGTTTCCTCCCATATGTGTTTCATGTAATTGGAAGCTAGATTTTTTTAGTAATAGAAGCCTGAATTTTTCATGCAATTGGAAAAATATTTTGCATGTGAAAAAATGATATTAAATTTATAGGTAATTTATGATTTTCCATCTTGACAATAATAAACATCATGATATGCCAACAACTCATGTTTTGAAAGAATCTAGTACAAATTTACATACATATTGCTTTTCAAGAATTAAAATTTCTATCGAATAGCGATATGAGGCTGAATGAAGTTTTGAGGCTGTCAGCAAAGAAGAAAAACATGAAAACTGATATCGATGAAGAAAAAAGAAATTTTATACTGAGGGAAGAATATAACGATTATGATTTTGATTTTTTTCGATTAAAAATGGGGATTGTGAAAACATAAAAATAACTTACAGTAAATCATTTCAGGCTGAATTTTTAACAAATATGCATGTTTTTATCGATTATGTTGAATATATCTAAGATACCAAGCCCAATCATTCGTAAGTAGTATGAGGAGTTGACTGATAAGTATTTTGAAAAGCGTCATTTTGAAAGAATCTAGAATAGAAATCAAAGTTAGTTTTTGTTATTAATGGCTGTTTGCTATTTCCGAGAATCGGATAAAAGTAATTATCGTTTTAGTAGACCTTTCCTAACAGAGTAATGATAAGAGAAAAAAATGTAGAATAACAGATTTTTTTTTATTTGGAGAGTGTAAATTTTATTCATAACTGTTGGTAATAATTTATTTCAATCATCTTGCTCATGATGTAAGATACCATAATATGTTTCTTATACTCTTAAAACCTAACAATAAACAGTTCCCGTGTTTCATTAAATTCGATCATTTCTATTTCCATATAAGTTTATTTATTGATATTTCTGATGGTTATAAAAAATTGACTAACTACAGATTTCTCAAAGACATTAAATAATTTTGATACTTAATAAGTGATATATAAAATATGATATGTTATTATAAAAAAAAACATTGTTTATTTTTAACATCAGTAAAATAACATTGCTTTATGGTAGTTCACAAAAGTCAGTGAAATAATTTTTTAAGGCAAGAAGAAGTAGTTTCTCATCATTTTAAATGTGATATTTCCAAATTATTTAGTTATAATAGTCAGAATTACAAATAGATAGAAGCGTATCTAAATCATTATGCGTGTCCTCATAAGTGAGGTTAGTTAATTAATAAATTGATTAATTATTTATCATTCCTGGGTCTGAATATGCACACTGATAAATTATAGCATTAATTTCTATTTATAAGATATACTGTAGAAAATGTCTAAGCATTTAAATTATGCTTCCAATTATCCTAATTCGCCCTAGTATTTAAGAGAAAAACATTAATTTGAATTAAAAAAATTCAGAAAAAAATAATTTAGAAAAATCAAGCCAAGTTTGTATAAATTGGCTTACTAAATGTAAGCTGATTAATGACATTAAAGCAAACATTTCTTTTATTCAGGAAGCACTAGGAAAATGTGTAATGGATTTTCTCTGAAAAAAAAATATTTATGTAAAAAGTGGGTATCTCGCTTACAAAACGAAATAAAAACGATGATTGTTAAATGCATTGTGAAATCTCTGTTAAAAGCTCACACGACTGAGCAGCGTTTTTTCTTCGGCGTTTCCTTTTTTTTTTTTTTTCGTTCTTCGGTAAAAATAATTCGTTCTCCGGTAAGATTGCTCGGTAAAAATAATCTCACTTCTTGAGAAATCTTAAGAAAAATCAAAAGTTAATACGGAGATTCTTTATATATATATATATATATGTATATATATGCGTGTTGAAAAAATAATTATGAAAAAAATAATAAATAAATAAGAGTGGAATGAAGTATGTTTTTTGTGTGACACTTTCAGGAAGTGACCTTTTCCAAAATTTTTACGTCGCGAAATTTTTTCTTGTAATTAATTGAGAGAATCAAGCGCACAGTTTCCCGTCAAATTATTTTTATACCGATACATAAAACTACAAACTAGACGAAACGTATATATTTTATTTCATTTATTCATTCATTTTCGGCTCTGTTTACTAACATACTCAGTTATACTGAATTGTTGTAACCAAAATACATTTCAAGATATGAAATGCCAAAGATGACAATAACCGAGCTATATAGAGAGACTTGCGTGGCAAATGAATATTTATATGAATATTTATTTCTATATGAATTTTTCTGCAACTAAGCCATTACTAATATAGTTTTAAAATCGCAAGATTATTAGACAAAATTATTTCTAAAGAAAAGGAAAAAAGAAGAAAGAAGAAGAAAAAGGAAATTTTTTCATCTTATGATGATGATGTCATGTCCCTGTTTCCATGAAAAGAGGTGCAGAAGTTTTTGAGGGTAATGACCTCTAAGCACCTGAAGGCAGAAATCTGACTTCTAGCTCAAAAGAAGATGACACACACATATTCGCTTGCACAACCCCTTCTTATAGGGCGGGGGTCTGACATTCACACAGCTGACAAATAGAACTTGGAACTACCATGTCTCAACCAGAAACGTCTGGATGACAGAAAAAACGAGCTACCACTAACATATTGAAACAGTACTATAATGTCAAAATTTATTCTATTTCCCACACTTATATTAATAAGATTAATAAAATATTTTCAATTAAAGCCAAAAGTGAATTTTTTCATTCGAAAGGAAATACAGAAAAATGCAAGTGTCCAACTTTATTTATAAGTTTATAACTTACTTTAAAAAATAGAACGCAGTTCTAAAATTCAATACTTCCATTAGTACATATACTGCATAGATTATAATATTTAAGCATATAAATTATACATATAACATTTAAATTCTTTTTAACACAACGATTTCTTATCCATTAACACTATTTGTTCAGAAGTGTTGAAAAGCATAAAATGTTATATCAATTTTTTTTAATTCTAAAACAAAAATCTTTCGAATAATTAAGAAAAAAATACAATTATTAATTCGGTAATAATAATTCAAATCATTTCTGAGTAAGAACTTGAAGAATCAACAGAAACTATATTTAATGAATCAAAATTCTTCACTTTATATGTTATTATTTTAAATTTTTGATTAGTTATAGAAGTGATATGGACACTCTTAAATAACTGAATTAGAGTACCACTAGCCAAAGCTTTTAATTTATATATTTCTTACTAGTCGCCTTTTGGCGACCAGCTGGTTCGCCATGGCTAATGCGTTCTAAAATTTTCAATTAAGTCACATATTCATTAGCCTTGAAGTAATTCCTGGCATTGATTGGCCTGAAATTAAAAATGTTTTTTTCCTTGATGTTGCCAAAATATTAAATATTTTTTTTTAAAAAAAAGCGAAAAAGGAAAAAAAAAATTGAATAAATGATTTAGATGTTGCAAACGATTATAGAAACCTAGGGTTTGCATTTATGTTTTTAGAAACTATCACATTTTATAATGGAAAAAAATATATTGAATTAAGGATACAGATATTGCAAACGATTATAGAAATATGCTATTAAGTCGGGATTTCAATGTATATCCTGTCTAAATTCAATCAGGTTTACCATAAATAAAGAAGATTTGTTGAATAAATGATTTAGATATTGCAAACGATTATAGAAACCTTTGCTTTGCATTTATATTTTTAGAAAATATCACATTTTATGTTTCTTTTATTTAATCAAGTTGATCAAAGATCTTTTATCAAAGTTGCATTTCTTTAGACTTGATTTACGGTGATAGATGTTTTTTTTTATTTGAACTTCCGTTATTCTTTTATTTTATCCAGTCACGTGCTAAAAAAACATGGATAAAATATTTCTTTAAAAATTCGTTAAAAATAGAGGCTTAAGTTCTACATTTAAACACTGATGCCAATAGAAAGCTAATTTCTTTATCTTTAAATTGATGTAAAAATCTTGTTTGTGCGATAATATTTTCAGAAGTTATAGCGGAAAGACGCCGACATTTCGCTTAAATTTTAATTAATTCAAACTCTAACTAAAAATTCGGAGAAAGGGCCCCGAGATACACATTCTCAACCTTCAAGGTATACATGTACCAAATTTGGTAGCTGTAGGTCCAACGGTCTGACGTGTAGAGCACCAACACACACACGCAAATTGAGCTTTATTATAAGTATAGATATTCCACATATTTTATAGTTTTCCTTTGCAGTCACTTGTTCAATTCTCTTCGAATAATTCTTTCAATGCATTTTATGTTTAAATTTCCAATATTTCGATAATAAAACAAACACTTCGCTATCAAGGCAATTAAAATTCTTTTTTATGTTTTGCAAATTTTAATGATTTTTGTAGATCAGAAATGCATGCAGTAGATAAAGGTTTGTGAAAGTGCTCTCTTCACGTTCTTTTTTGAATGAGTTTTCATTTTTATATCACTGAACAATTTCTTTAATTCAGATTGCTGCGAAACATCAATTGCCTTTTCCCTTCCTTTTAAAATGCATAATAACACATTTTTAACTAAATACCATATTTTCAGCCTCAGGAAACCAGCGAAGAATAAAAATTCGTTTTTAACTCAAAATACTATTATCACATACCTGTTGTCGTGACCTGCATTTTTTATTTTAGATGTTTATTCAGTAGGTAATGAATATTAATCATACCAATAACAAAGCAATTTCATCAGCAAGGGATTGTTTGCGTTGAGTTTTCGCTCGATAGTTATTAAGAATATTTTCTTCCGAGCATAAAGCGACTCGATTTAGCATTATAAAAGAACTAATTTCTGCCAAATAAAAAGAGACAGCTTGATGGTAGTTGACAAAGAGTTGAATCTAAGAGCCCGTTGATGAGTTTTTCTTCAATTTTCCAGATGGTTCTGCAAGACAAAGGGTCAATTTTTCTAGTATTTATAAAAGTTTCTTACATGGCTTAGAATGAATCTACCTGAATATAATACTAACAGAAAGGAATCTTTTTTTTCTTTTACATATTCTATAGCATTAAACTATAAGTGTTAATCTGTATTATCTTTCCGTGATCATGAACTAATATAAGATTTCATTGTAAATTCAGAAAACTATTTCTAATTTTCAGAAAATAATAAATACTAATATTTTATCTATTCTTTTTCTTTAATAAGCTGTAATCTTAATCTTTAATTCAAAATTCAATATTTTGAAGCTTTTTTTCTTTAATGTTTAATATTTGATTTTTCCTAAATTTTTCAGAAGTTTAAGTCTTAAATTCACAATGAAGCTAGCGTTTATAAGACCAAATAAGGAATCTGAAATCGAATCCACATTTGAATATAATATAAAATTAAGTTATTAATTAAGTTAGTCAATTATTTTGAATATAAGATTTGAAAAATTTAATGAATTTCTAACTTAACAATTTCTTATTACGTGATTAATATCCACGTAAGAGTAAATTTTTTTCTATATTATTGAAAACGTTGAAATATTAGCTTATGTAAGCTAAATTAGCCTGTATTTTCTGTTATATATATTCTATAACATAGTATTTACTATTTGAAAATGAAATCTGACAACAAAGAGAAATACAAAATTATGCTATATCATCAAAAAATTGATCTTCAGAATTGGAGTAGATATTCTGTTTTTATTAAATATGATGACGTTCTAAGAGTTTTACTTGCAATACATATATATATATATATATATATATATGTACTTTCTCAATAGAAAATATATATAGATGTAATGTATAAAGCACTCCAATCTTCTAATAAAAATTCGATTAAAGGCGTTTGTCAAATTATTATTTTTCAGAGCTTCCTAAATTCGAAAGGAGCATTTTTGGAATAATGTATGTCTGTAAAAAAATATAATTAAAAAAGTACTTTGTGCAAGAAGTATGAAATATTGCATTTAGTTTAACAAAATTTAATGAAATAAATCTATCGGATTTAGGAAGATCTATCGGATTTAGATTAGGATTTGAATCCATGTACAGATATCTCTTTCAACCTATCCGATTGTAAATTGACACCATAAGTCCATAATATAAATATTTGCGAGCAAAAGATTTGTTGAGAAATATAGCCTTTAAAGTGTATATTAGTCTCAAATTTTGAATTAAATCTATCACATTGTTGATCATATGTGTGTATATATTCGTTTAATTTAATTGTAATAATGTGCTGTTTTAGAGAAATAATTGGGCTACTTTGGGAAATGAGCGCCATAAGTCCATAATATAAATATTTGCGTGTAAAAGGTTTGTTGGAAAAGAATAGCTTTTAAAGTGTATATTTGTCCCAAATATTGAACTAAATATTCACATTGTTGATCGTGTGAATGCATATATACATTTAATTTAATTTTATGAATGTGCTGTTTCAAAGCAACACCTGGGATACTGTGGAACTGACCCTGTAATATCGAACAACGGTCAGCCAACACTAAGCTGGCACTTCTCTTTTCAAACTTCTACACCACACAAGGGAGAAGACGTTTGGCCTCGATGAATTTAAGTTCCACCAGACTGGCTTACATGACGGTTTCTTTATGAAATCGGGTCCCGAACTCAACACCTTGGGGTTATTAAGCCGAAATCTTACTTCAAGGTACCACGGCCGATATCAATACATTCATAGGCGTGTTATATAGATAATTAAAACTTTATATACATGAAATAACAATGGATATATGCAATTAAATTAGTTATGTTATTACTAAAATTAGTGGTTTTGGGCTTAAAATTTTGGTATTAATTAACCGAATGAAAGGTCTTCAAAAATTCATATTCTGTAGCACAAATCGCTCATGGGTGGTATTCTGATAATAAAAAGATTAAATTCCTAGCCTTCAAGACTTTGGGCACAATTTTTATGTGATAGGAGATTGTGGTACAAATGTGGAGATTGCGGTAGAAAACTAATTTTATGTTATACATTTGTTAGAAAGTACACCAAGAAATTTCAGGATAACAAATCAAAGCTGCGTTTTCTTCGGCATAAAATTCTTCAACTTGCAGTCTGGTTTACAATATAAACTTATTCTACCATAAAACATATTTCTATTCAAAACATCTTGAAGACATTTTTTATAAACTCTTTATTTTAATAAACATTAAATATATTTTTAGAAGAATTTAATACTTATGTCCAATAAATTGATGATATTGACACAATTCGTAATAAATACTAGTAATTTTTATAAACTATATTTAGATTCTGCAAAAAAATATTTTTATACAATGTTTTAGAGTTTTTAAGAGGATGCATAATAATGATTATTATAAAAAGTTTAAACGCTGATACCAACTTTTTTGGGCTAGTTTCAAAGTTTATTTATTTATTTATTTATTCAAAAAAAACCTTTTCTTTATGTTTATGTCATCCCCAGTCCTCAAAAATAAATTTTAATGTCGTATTATCTGTGCAAAGTACAAAGCAAACACTCCAAATTTCTTGATGCGTGAGATTAAGAATTTTTTTCGTTTGTACATTTTTTTTTCTAAATGGTAAAAGGAGGAAAAAACATCTAGAGAGCTCAGAAAGAAGGCTTTTTAAAATTTGTTCTGATGTGTGACGTTAGGTAGGATTTTTTTTTTTTGTCTTAGATTTTTTTTGGAGTAAAAAAGTATGAATAAATAACATTAAAAAAACTTTCATTGAAATTATGTTCAGAGCAAAAATGCGTGTGTCTGGATGAAAAATAATAAAAGGATTTTTACAAAGACTTTTTTTTATTATAGGAAATGAATGTCATTCATATATACCGAAATAATGAATGAATACAAGTAATATCAGCATTAATTCATATCTTATTTTATATCTTATAAAAATGCTTTTTCAATTATACAATTCCTTGTCTAAAATTCAACACCATTAGTAGAATCGCATAAACTTCGAAATTTGACATACTGTTACTAATATTTTTTTATTTTTTTTTCTAATAATACTCCACTTTAATTAAAAAAGCAGGGCAAATATAAATCAAATGAGCTTAAGATATTTATTTATTATTGCTCACAAACTTGTCTATCATTAATTAATGATTCCGAATAAAAGGCAAATATGTAACACCAAGGAGGATATTTTATTAATAACAATATTTTATTTTCAGAACGAGATTAAATAACATTTTGCACCGGAAAAATTAAGAAATAATCAAAATTACAATACTTTAAAAATAAGTCACAAATATTTATTTAAGGATTCCATAAACCATTATATTCTTCATCAATTGAATTATTTCACATCAAACAGCTTGTATTATATTATTTGAGGGTATCCACTCAAACCTAAATGATTCACTATTAAGAATAAAAGAGGATAAATAAACTGAAACCTTCAGTCAAAAAAAGTATTAAAATATTTTTCATACATATATTTTATATCACATTACATAGATTGACAGACTGAGTTAATCACTGGAAGCTTCTTTAATTGAAAGAATATTGTTTTTTAAAAAAAAACACCTGCCCCGTCATTGAACAGGATGGATTAATTATTTCTTTATAAACCATTATGTGTTTTGAAATGTACAGCAGTTGGATGCTTATATATTAAAATAATAAGTAAATTTATATAAAAGTAAGATACATACTCCAATTTTTGAGTTCAAAAGAAGGTCAACAATGTGAGCTTTTATCGAAAAATTCTTCTATTATCTTTATTTGATTAGCCTTATATCTAAAAACATTTTCTACTACATTTAAAAGTCTCTCTGGAGCATTGCTTTATAAAGGATGAGTAAACTGGATGATATTTTGAGGCCTAAGTTTTATTGCCATTTTTGGCGTTAGTTTCTATGCCTTGTTGAGCATTGAGACACTAACAAGCGTTGCGGTCTTATATGCAGTGCTAAAAGAAACAACTGAATCATTTTTAAAAGCATTCGTTTGAAACCAGTTGAAAAAATACATGCGTATTGAAAGTCCCAAAACAGGATGCTACAATGTCAATCCAGTCAACTGAGCTAAAAATTAATTAGGGGTGACTGAAAGTTTATACCTAGAGGCCTTACAGACCGCTTATCCCCAGCTAGAGGTTAAACTATAAATAGACTGAGGAGTATATGTTATGAATATTTGAAATACCGGCAATAGGAAGAATAAACTGTTTAGAATGTTCTACCTAAAATATAGGAGTAATATTATCTTTATTTATCTACATTTCTAAAAGCAATAGGATTATAATAGATGAAACATTTGCTAACCTTGATGTTTATGACACGGTTAAGCTTGAAACATCCGTTAAATGTTTAATCATAAATAACTTCCACCTCATGTGCACATCTCTATATAACGGATACATTATTTGTATACAAAGAAGCATATGTATATATTTGAGTATTTCGCCTGTAACCGTATCATGTTTCATCCCCAGCTGCATATTTAACCATTCTGTCTCGAACGTATTCATTCCAGCTGCCGAGACCTTTTCCACCTGCCAACAAAAGACCACTCTTCGTTCCCAGAAGAATGCTGAGAAAGGAAAAAAAAACGCAAGAAAAAAGAGAGAATTGAGATCTCTTTCTCTCCCTTTCACCGATTTTCAGGAAGTAAATCCAACAACCTGTTATCGCCGCACAACCGTTGCCAAAGAATTTGTTGATAAGGAGGATTCGGATGTTTCTAGGGGTCTTAAATTGGAGATCTTCTCTTATTTGGTAGTCCTTTCGGTTCTATAGAAAGAGTAGCAAGTCGGCCTTATACATTGGATGGACTTTTCCTTTTTTAAACCAGGGCAATCTGACCTTCTCAAGTAATTCGCTTTTCTATGGGAATAAGCTATAAAGTGCTTCCTATCCAAAAAAAAAAAGGCGGAAAGAATTTCTTTAAGGAAAGAGGAATCAATAAGACTTTTTTTTCGAATTTTCTTGGTCTAAAATATTTTAAAGCTAGGCGTAGAAAAAGATTTTTTTTAATAATAATTATACTTTTCCTTTATTGTTCTGAATTTTTTTTAATAATATAGGAGAAATCTCAGGAAACAATCCCATGAAGGTAATAAAGTGATTACAATAATAACTACTCAAATTTTAAAGCAGATTTAATCTTTCCTAATTTTTATGTTGATTTTAATTCGAATGCGATTTTCGGGTTTACTTTAAATATCTTTATAGATGAAATATTTTGATGGAATGTTAAGTTATATATAAATATAACATATATACCATCCTAATCCTAAATATTCTTGAGATTGATAAATATCTCAACTTGACATTCATGCAGGATTCAATTATTACTTAATGTCACTTCTTTAATATGAGTAACCTTGATCTGCTAATACAAATACATTGCAATGTAATTAATTTTTCATGATGAAAGATTTACATGTTAATTATTATAATTCAAGACGTGATTATATTTTATTATTTGATGTTTTTGTTACTTGGTTCAAATATAATTCTCATTAATTGTTTTACGAAGGACAATATTTCTCCCCAGACAAAAATTGATTTTTAATTAGTTTATAATTAAATAACTAACAACTTTTGGGTTAATAGGAATATGTACTAAATTAATTCATTCACAAAATTTTTTCTCATAGTAACTTTTAAACATTTTTCTAATTTGAAAAGCTGGATGTAAACCGTTACTTTATATCAAAGGAGTCGGTTCTAAACATGATAATTTTTAGTTTAGCTTCACGTTCCATTTGGAAGTAGCATGGGGACAGTTTGGTAATTTCATGGACAGATCACAAATAAAATAGTAATTATCATTTTCCAAGCTGCTTCATAAGCGCAAAATTCTATATTATATTATTTCAATATGCATCACATAATATTGTGAATATTATGTGGATGGATGAATATATGGATATTATGCATACTTTTCCCCATCTCAGTAAATGCATGTCCTTTTGAAGTCCATATCATAAATATTTAGAGATGGATTTGAAGATCTACATAGGGTTATGGATCAAATAAGTCCCTTAAAACTGCCAAGGCATAATACCTTTCATGGCTTAAGTATTCAACATAGTTAACGGAGGGCATTATTCATAAAATCACAATAGGATTAACTTATTTAAGAGCACTAAGAATCAATAGTTTGGAGCAAACTGTTTTAACAACATAAGTTCTAGATATAATTAATTAACTTACTTTATCATTAAAGCCTTCCTACATGAGAGCACTTCAAAAATAAAGAAGAGAAGCTTCCGGTCCGGTGTTTGGTTCTCATCATTATAGTGGATAAAAAAATAGTGGAGGTCGGCTACCTCCTATCGATGAAGAGATAGACTTCTCACAGGATTGGTTGTACCGTGGCCGGTGATGACACTTAGGATTCAACGATTATTCCCGCTATTCTTGCTATGACAGTGGTCCGGTCATTAAACTGAATTTCGATTCCCGGGTAATTAAGACGGGGAAGTGAGGCAGTGTGGTTTCTTTAACATTAAAGTCTGGATGGAAGCGAAGTCATTTTACAGAATTCTGATAGATTTATGTTCCTTCAAAGAGAAGAAGAATCCTTTAAAGAATTTATTCAAATATTCTAACAACAAAGGATGAAAGGTAATCTTATGAATAAAGATTAAATCCGATGTTTTAAAATTCATACCTTTGTAAAATAGTTTAACCATGTATTAGAGAATGAAAGGAGAAGGAATTTCCTCCATAAAATAATTTCTAAAAACCCGATTTTATTAATTTGGTAACAACAGCATTTTGCAAGGTTATATCTGTAAAATGTTCCTGGCCTGAGAATTAGAATAAGAATAGCATCAAATTGAAAAGTTTTCAATGCAAATTAACTTCATTATTTGGACTACATGCATGTTTTAATACTTTTCGTGTAGTTTCTATTACCTATTCCTTAGTGTAAAACTAGATGACTTTTTTGACGTATTATGGGCGTAGTATCAATGATAGTGTACTGATTAAGCGGATGATAACAATATATTTTGATGAAAAATTATATGACGTTGATTTTCCTACCTCTAAACAGCATTTGGAGGTCTGCCGCTCAAGAATTCAGCAAAAACAATTCTGATTGCTGGAAAATGCTGGAGAAATTTAAATAATAGCACTTTTTTCTATAACATCCCGGTTGACTTCAATAAATAAGAATTTCATTTTAGATGGCTAAAAAAATTTTCGTAATCAAAGAAAAATGCAATTTTATTACTAAAAGCAATTAGGTAAATATCACACATTTAAGTTTAAAAGAAACGGTAAATTGCAGCCACCTCTTGTAATGAATAGAGAATTCAAGATAGACAAAAAATTATTAATCTTGCAATTACTCTCTATAGAGTCTACATCAAATTCACGCATATGGAGATGGATTTCAAGTATGAGGGCAACGTCCCTTTTTGTTACTTCTGTTTGATGAGAGCAAAATTTCGAAAAGAACCAAAAACTTATTCACATAAGGCTTTCAGGTAATGAACATAGAAGATTAATTTTTAAAGAGGTATATGTGTTACTAATGGAGATAACAAGAAGTGTAGAGTCATCTGGAACGATTATGCATTTTTATTATTGCGTGATTATTATGTGAAATGTTTCGTTCGAAAACAAATCAACTGTTTTATTCGTTATGATGAGTATTTTTTAAATAAAACTGTGCAAGACATTAAATGTGCAAAGCCGATTAGAAGATGTCAAATGTAAACAAAAAGTAAAATCATGGCAGAAATCATTTGATATCAATTTTGAAAAATTTCTGGCCAACTCGAAGAATATAGGTTGATTCATCTCAATTTTTACGAATCAACTCGTCTAAGCAATTATGCAACACAAGAAAATCAACTAAGCCATTGAATGCTTGATTTTGAGCATATTCTATAGTCTTGACACTTAAATAGATGCAGATATCAAACTGTGGGCTACCTACATTCGCCTCCGCAATTTTAACATTATGTAATTGAGGAAAAAAGTAACACAATAGTATTGAGAAAAAAAGTAACACAATAGTATTAAGAAAAAAGAAACACACATGTTTTCCAACCATTGCTATAAAAACACATAGCTACACAACAAATTTATATTTCTTCTACCACCAGCAAATATTACACCAGTAGAATGTATTTAAAAGAACTACCTAATGAAGGGGTTAAAACAGAAGATGGATAACGTTATGTAAAATGTAAATAAAATACGAAGAGAGCGAGTCCATTTAACTGCTCCAAGTAATGTTAGTTTTAAATTAGAAATTATTATAATTGTTAATAACAGTAACTTTATAATCTGTAATAATATATAGATTTTTAATATATTAGGATAGATATTCTCCTTAGATTTACACTTTTTTATTTAATATACGAAAAGACTATTAATTGCTTCTGATGAGAGATGTTCTGATAAAACTTGGTTTGAACAGAAAGCTAATGATGTTGCAATTGATTTTTAAAAGCATTTATTTGCGAATAAATAGAGTTAGAAGGAGAAAAAAAATCAGAGAATTTAGTTTGTTTAATCTAATGAATATAAAAAAAATGAAAATAAATATTTTTATTCAAAAAAATTGAAGCCATTTATATAATGGAGTTTGTCTTTAAAGTGAAAGCATTCCTTTATTGTAAAGAAACAACACTCGTTTGCCAATGCAGATCAGAAAGTGACTGTAAAATTCTTTACAGAATCTTTGTTAAAGGCTGACTTGAAAAAAAAAATCTTTCAATTGCTTCACTTTGTTTACCTGCTATTTTTTATATTCTAGAAGTAAGAAGAAATTTCCATGGTATTTTATTTTTTGAAGAAACTAAGTTAAATCGGTGAAAGCGTTCAATTTGTAGCTGTTATCTTATAAAGGAGAAAAAAAACCAAATAAAAAAATTTCTGAAAAAAATTGCCTTGTGAGGTTTTTTAAGTAGTATTTTGAAAAAGGACATCTAAAGTGCCTTTGTCGTTTTCCTTACGTTTAAAGAGGATTTTTTTTTTCTAATTTTTTTTAAAATTTCGATGGCTTAGTAAGGATTTTTTACACTATTTGAGAGCGCCATAAAATGCGAAATTTTAAAAACAAGCTAGAAATTATCAGTAATATTAAAACGCTAAAATCCATTCATTTCTACAAAAATGAAATTATGAAAGTTAGTTATGACTTTGAGTGAAATACGTAATATTCGATATTCTTAGTTTGGAATGTGATATGTATTTCCTTTGTATTTATTAGATGTCGACTTGGAAAAAAAACAAAACATCCAATACAAAATTGGAAGAATTATAAATATTCTTTTACTAAAAACTATAATTCTAAAGAAATTTTCTTCAAAATGTATATCCTGAAAAATAATACATATCCTATAAATCATAAATATTTTCATGCCTGTAGAAGTTAAGAAGTAATTTACTTTTGGATTTCACTTAAAAAATGAAGTCATGATACTTAATTAAATAGTTTGAAAACGCATTAACTATAAGCATTTTGTGGTATTTTAGCATCATGCGTTAATGCGCACATTTATACGTACATAGACAATTTTTTTACTTCCACGATATAAAAATTGAGTTCATTAAAGACTATTATTAATAGACATAATAAAAATGACAAAACTGTCAGACAATTTAATCTGAAATAAGCATACAGAAGAAAAAAAATCCAAGACAGTGAATCAAGGGCCTATCTGACAAAGTGATCTGAAATGTACTCAGTTGGATGTAAAAATAGTAATCAAGTTGGCCACAAATTATATATTGTATCTTTTATACCTAATCATTGCTTTTATACATCTCTTAACCTTTATTATGTATGTAGAGATTTAATCAGCGGGCATTGCTGTTAAATATTTAGTTCCAATTTGTTGCAATAGATGTCGCCACAGATATCACTAAATATCGCTGAACCTAAATCCAAGACGCGTGACGTAAGAATGTGAGCAAAAGCGAACTGCGCATTTCGCTCGCAAGACGGCGATCAGAGAGGGTCGTATCGTTCCGATCATGCATCTTTAAAAAACGTAACGTAGTTTCGCATAAAACTATTATTAACTACTCTTTATCCTTTGGTGGCGTCTATAAGTAATACTTTTTTTTCTCTGTTGTAAATAGTTCCGTCATAATTGTAAATGTCTTTTCCTTTTTCTTTACTGTAAATAAATTTCTTTCATATTCAAAAGCTTCTTTTTCTTCATTCAGTGACCCTAGACACTGAACTAAATGTGGTTGGATGGGCATTCTGTCCCACCCAATTCCTACATGTATGTCAATAATTCTAATTAGTTGAAGTCAGTAATCATTATTTTATAATGTTAATTCATAATAAATAAAGTTGGCATTCGGTTTTAAGCAAGCGTTAATGATATCGCTTTTCATATACTATAGATTTTTTAAGAGGAATATGGAAGTTAAAGAAATTCTTTAGATACATTTTAACAGAAATATATTATTACTTCTCTTGTAAATGAGTCTTCAACCAACTCATTACATATTTCTAGGATCTGATCTGGAATGTTTCTTGAATTAGAATTGTAAACTATGATATATATATGTTACTGTGAGAGACCGAAATTGGAGAATGTCGACATTCGCTGGTGAATGTCAACACATACCAAAAACGTTGGTGAAAGACCGTACAATTGATTACATTTCTTGCACTTTCGGACCATCGCCGGTATCTGTCGACAATCACAGACAAGCTTTGGTGGAATTTGAAAAGTTGATTAAAGAGCTCGAAAAGGAGATAACAGAAGGCAACGTCAACAAAGAGGTGCGGCCTAGAGCACGTTGTGTTTTGCTGGAACACAAGGTCAACAGAGAAATATTGAGATAAGAAAATGCAAATCTGCATTTCTCCTCTCCGGATACGGAGAGACGAAACGCATATTCAAGATTCACCATTAGTGCATTGTGGATGTCGACATTTGCCGGTGTAAGTGAGAAATGAGGATATCTAGCAAATATTTCGGACATACACCAAGCGACTACGTGAATGTTGACATTCACCAGCGAATGTCGACATTCTCCAGATTTCGGACTTTCACGGTAACATATGTTATATGTTTCAGAAGAATGTATATCTTCATTATTCTCAATCAAGTGGTATGTTCTTTATGTCAAAAATAATCAACATTTTCCTACTATACATTAAAAGAAATGTATGCAATTCAAATATTTTAAATATGAAATCATCTGAACACAAAAATTACGGGTGCCATCTTGCTGCATGCGTCTAGTAAGGTCTGAAAAAAGCTATGTATACTTTTCCTTTTCACCTAGACCTCAACAGTGAATATTCCGTTTTCGAAAAGAGGGAAGCTTTTAACCAGCTAGAGTCAATCGCCTTTTAACACATTCTCGGGTTTAGAATTGATTGATAAATACCAGGAATATACGGTAATAGAAAGAATTTCTGGAATATAAGAGAGGGGTAAACCATATTTCATCCGTTTGATTACCCATTGCAAAATTCGAGAAAAGGGATTAATTTTTAAGTGTTTTGAAGATGATTTAGAAATTTAGCAGACACTATATACCCAAAATGGCAGGTATAGAAAAATTAAGAAATTTTACCAAACAAAAGATCAACAAACAAGAGAAACAGTTTAGCATCATTGTTTTCAAATATGACATAACCTGTTAGGTTCCCTATCCCATAATATTTGCTCAGAAAGATTCGTCTATATCTCTTAAAACTTAAAATTAATTTAAATAGAGTGCAAGGATTTTTAAACAGTTTTTTAGAAATTCATAAAAGTATTTAGTTTATTCCTTCCACAAATCTAATTAAGTAAAGAGAAGTACTTGAAATTGAATGGATGATAAAAGCTTAAAAAATTGCAATATATTGAATAACAGAAAAAATATTTTTGACAGCAAATAATAATTTGTATAATGTCTATATAAGCATTATTGCTCTAATAGAAATGGTGACATTATTTTTCAAAATCAAATATGATATTCTAAATAGACAATGTTTTTATCATTTCTTTCTTTTACTGCGGATACAGAAGAGACTTTATAGGGGTTTTTTTGTATGTCGCATAGTAATAATTTAGCAAGCCCATTTTAGTAAAGAATTTAAATTACTATTAATTTAATCCAGTTATTCGATATATAGCTGAACCTATATTTACTTTCAAAATTCTTCTATATTTTCATCAATTGAAAGCTAATGAAAAATAATTTTAAAAATTCCATATTTTTTATGGAAAGGTTTCCTCTTCTTTCAGCAATTTTAAAGAAATACGTGATGTTATTTTTAAAGTTGTGTTTCAGATTATCTTTCTTGTATATGAGTCTTTATAGAAAAACCAAAAAATTTTTCTTAACATTTCCAAATGAAATCAAAATCAAAAAAATTTGAAACTGAAATTCAAATCGAATTTAAATTATGAAATAGATAATTATTTGAAAGAAAGAAATTCTGATGTGAAAGAAAAAATGATTTTGCGTGTTTGTCATTCAATGTACACAAAAAGAAAACATTTCAAATGTAAACATATTTTCATAAAAAATACGAATTTCATAACATTGTAAACTGATATTCTGTAAAACAAACAAAAATATATTTAAGGTCTTAAAACGGTTGTTAAGGTAAAACATTATTAATTTTCATTAGATCCTTGTATCAATTTCAATAACCAAACGTTTATATTCTAAATTAAAAATTTTCAAAATAAAATTCAAATTTCTAGTTTTATTAAAAATATTTTATATACATTCGAAAAAATTGAATTTCACATTTTTCTTTAATAAAAATATCTAAAATACTTAAATCTTATAAAAAAATTTAAATATTATAAATAGCACAGATTTTCTATTTATAAACTTTTGATTAAAAACTGATTGCTTGAACTTCTTTTTCGCAAGAATTTAAATTCTTGTATTAAACAAAAACAAGACGATATTTAATTTTAGAATTTATTATAATGAAGTCCTTGTTTTAATTTTAAAGTGAATGATCAAAGTTTGCAATCATTTTAATTGGTTGATTAATAAATACCATCTTTTCATTTCTTTTTTTTAAAACCAGGTACTAAACTTATTAATTAATCTTCCAAATTCAAGAAAGTAATTACGAAACTGCTTTGATTTTGATGAAAATTATTTGAAACTGAAAACAATTCTAATTATTATAATTAACTATCCTTAATTATAAAATTCATCGCATTATGCAACTGAACTTTAAAATAGATTTTCTTTATAAAATTTTGAAGTATAATTATTTAAATAAATTACTGATATAAGGAATTAAAAAAAATGCTGCTTCTACTTCATGGGAATCATTCAAATTTTTATTTTTTTTAAATATGAATATGTGAAATAAAATATTTTTATGGATATAAGACATTTTTTTCATTATAATGATTTGATGAAGAAAGATTAATAAAATTAATGACAAATTAAAAGATATAAAAAAAAGAATCATCGCATCAGTTCTGATTTTCATGTCCTTGTGTGCTTGCTTCAACTTTCAAGTATAATATAGATTTAATTAATCAATCGGTTACTTGCAATCTTCTTTAAATGCGTAATTTCACGTTTCTCTTTTTTACCTTGAATAATTTATAATTTTTCTTTTCTTCTAACAATTAATGTAAAGTGAGCTTCTAATTACAATAATCGGTTTGCTCATAAAAAAATGAATGTTCTACATGAAAATGCGAGTATACTTCCTTTCAAAATTTGTCATCTTTTTCTTTCTATAATTATTAATTTACTTAATGAAAAAAATTACAAATTTAATTTAAGAAGGCTGATTATATTTATGTATTGTGGAATCATCCCCACGATTTTTAATTTTGCATTATCTGGATTATCATTATAATTATTTTTTAATCTCGCGAGACATAAATTAATTTTCTTGACAGTAAATTTGGGGAAAAAATATGTTATCATAAATCAGTTCTCTGGCAGGAAAAAAAATTTGGTAATGGAATTAAATTCAATTTATCCTGAGTGAAACGATTTTTGCCGGAAAAAGTTCTGATCATTAAAATCTAAAATCTCTTTCGTTATTGATTTTCACTAAAATGACAAGAGATTGACTTGATTGACTTTTTTCTTGCAACACAAAGCTTTATGAGTTACTTTATTTTTCAAACATTGAAAATATTATCACTAAGGAATAGATAGAAACACAGTTTTCGATTAATCGAAACTTGTTACCATGGATATAGTGCTAATTTATCATTCGTAAAATAAATGTTTACATTACAGATTCACACTTCAGGATTCATGAGTGAATATAGTAGCTGTTCCCTCTTATTTGACTTACTTATATTCCATCTATTTCGTCATTAATAACTGAAATTTATTAGCTTATGTCCAAAAAGATTCAGTGTTCTTTCATCCTTAATACAGCTAATTTATTTTTTTCCAACCTCACCAACAGTACTGTCATGAGAAGGAAATTCCATCGTGATTTTGCTGTTCTTTACAAATGCATTTTCATGTTATTTCGACTGTCAATCATATTTGGAACGAAGTCAAACCGTAATAAGATATCAAATTTTCATTGGCGTAATTTTTTTACCTTCATTTTTAATTGTTTCCTTTCAGTTTTTCTTGTAATAAATAATATTTCGTTTTTATTATACATGAGTGGGTATGCAATGAGTATAGCAAATGTTGTCCTAATAATCACATGTCTGATTCATAGATGGCTGTTATGCGCCAAAATGTACAATATGAGAAGTATATCCTCCAAACTAACAATACTGATAGAACAAATGAAGTTTTCAGTCACCGATAATAAAAAGAGCATATTGATTGCAATATTCGTTTTAACAACTGTATTATACATAATTATATTCATATTTACTTATCTTTCTTTACTTTCGGGAAGAATAGAAATTATGTTCTTCCATCTGAAAATGTCTGATACTGCCCGATGGTTTATGGTGACTGTATTTAGTTTCTTACAGTTACTCGTCATGTTACCAATGAACATCTTTACTGTTTATTACACAGTCCTATGTAGGCAGTTGACTCTATGTATACGACACTTTACATCACATCTCAAGGCAGCTTCAGATCCTTACTATGAAAAAATGCTTGGTAATTATATTTCCATCAGAACTTTTGCATCTCAAATGGAGGATGAGTTATCAGTGTTTGTATTTAATGCTTCGGTATATAATGCATGCACGATGTATTTTGGAATGATTCTGATTTTGCATTCAGATGAATTCTTAGGCTCAATTCAAATGGCATCTGTGTATTGTCTGTTTATAGCAAGCTCTGTTTCTTACATTGGACTGACATTATCTGCATCTTTGGTGCATGAAGCCGCCAGTGACCTGTGCCTGAAAACACACGAAGTCTTAAGCGTGTTGCCTGAAATCAACAGCTTCCAACAGAGATTTTTGTCTATTGTGGAAAAGAACGTATATGTAACAGTATGGAAAATTCTGCCTATTACAAGAAGCTTTATTTTGGCAACCATTGGAACAGTATTTACTTATTGTTTATTATTAGATAATATCCGATCTCTACAAAATATACCTTTTAAACGGAACACGTCATAAAAAAGCATTTGCTCTATATGAGAGTTATTATGATCTTAGTTGCTTATTAAATCCATTTAATATCTATTATTTTGTTATTTTAAATAATATGTATCAATTTTTATTTACATGTTCAATGGTTTTATTACATAAAAAAGGATATATATAGTTTCTTTATCTTTTTATTAACACTTAATTTTAGTTTTATGAAGAGGCTCATACTTGAAAAAAGAAAATATTCAATAAAATAAAATTAGATATTATTATTAGAAAAATATATTTTATAAAACAGTTATTTATTATTACAGTTATTTAAACAGTTAACAATTTAATATTACCATATAAAATATAAATGTATGAATTTTAAAAGTTAAATCAATGTTTGAAAAACATTTTTCGGTAACATCTTAAAAGTTTTCATTAAAAAAATTCTAGTAGCTTCTAAATTAAAATTTTTGTTTAATATGCTATTCGTTACTTCTTAATTTTACATTCATAGTTTCACTAAGAGTGATTTCAATAACAGGCTAGAAACATTTGTTTAATTTTATAAAATTCGAATAATGTATAGTATTATTAAAAATCAGCCTAAATGTTTGCTATTCCTAATTTTACAGTGTTTTATCTTTATAATTTATAATTTAAGTGAACTTTATGATTTACATTGTAGTCTGCAACACATAAAGTATTAATTCCCAGCAATGAAATGCTATAAGTTATACAAAATAAAATTGAATCAAAATCAGTGTTATTATTTGCTTGCTTTAACATCCTCTAGTTACTGAATACTTTCTAATAAATCAAAATGAGTATTATTATTTTCTGTTTCTGTCAACTACAGTAAACAATACAACCTAATACTGGAATTGTACCTAAAATAATTTTTATAAATGCTCAATTTTTATTCGTATCTCTCATTCTAAATCTATTCATCGGTGAATTCATTTGGAATTATTATTAATAGTCCTTCATTTTATCTTACAATATTCTAAAAAAATGTGTTGTGAAAAATCAAATTATATTTAATTATGCTTATAATTTCATGTTTCTTACTGATTGTACTATTAAAATTATTATTTTATGAATTATGAATTTTTAATTATTTTATGAATCATGAGTTTTTAATTATTTTATGAAGTTAGTAATAAAACTTTATAATTCGAAAAAAGTTATTATAAATTAGGGTAACGTTTAATCTCTCACTTCGAATGAATGCATTTTTGTATCGCTAAGTTTGCATATAATTTAATTAAATTTAAATAAATTTATAGTTAATTAATTAATGTATGAATTAATTGACTGATATTAAAATGGAGACATCTTAAAAGGCCATACATCTTAGATGATTTTTTTATGAAATTATTAATAACTAGCTGCTTTTAGCGGCTAGTTCCTTCAATCAGATTATTGATTTTCTTAGTCTGCTTAAAGATTGATAACAAATGTCTTCAAAAATTCGTAACTTCATTTGAAAAGACTGAAAAACTTAAAAGCAATTAAATGAGTCTATTGTAAACTGATCGCCTTTGGCGATGAGCCGGCTCGTCATCAGGACTATGCAGATTTCCGATTTTTCGATACCTGTTTTCGAAAATTATCGATTAATTGAAAGCATGATAATGAATAGTATTTCACGATGAATTGCGATACAAGAAATCGATATGTATAATTAATTTGCGTTTTCGATGTCTTTTTGTTTATCGGTTATCATTTATTTTTGCAGCTCTACAATATTTTTCACCTTTCTGCATAATTTTTGTTAATACTTCTATAAATACAGTCATATTCTGACGAATAAAAATTATTGTTTTAAGCATGTCATTTGGATATACATTGCTTTTCTGTTTTTTGACTGAATGAAAAAATAATGACTTGTGAAAAAGTGATTGCAGTTATCAGAAGATTGATGAAAGTCGTTTGTTTAATTGCTAAATGTTCATTATCAGAAATAAAAGTACAATTAATTCAGATTATATTCACAGTTTTATTCGTAACAAGCATTTTCAGACTCAAGCGTTCTCGCATTAAAAAAATCAATTATACTTCCTTTTTCGTCTGATGTTCATGATAAATCACGATACAATAAATCGATTAATTCATAATTAATTTTGTTTTGTTTAATCGTGTGTTTTTTCTTTTGTTCTTCATTCTTTTTCACCTTCAAATATTTTTTGTTAACATTTCTATAAACTCTGTGATGTTGTAATTTAAATACTTCTTTTAAGAATGTCATTTTGGAATAAACTGTTTTTTGATCCCTAACTGAATGATACCATTATGGTAAAAATAATTGTGGTTATCAGAAGGTGGTAGGTTGTCTTTTGTTTAACTGTTAAATTTTATCTTCAGAAATAAAAGCAAAAAGGTTTAATTAAGATAAAGCCCAAAATTGCATTGACATCACGCATTTTCGTACTCAAATACACACGCATAACAAAGCTCTGACTTATTTTTCTAGGAGCTAAAATTAATTTATCAAAGCAACAGATTTTGAATCGTGATTTATTAATTTCACTACTTAATTTTACTTGTTAAAGGCATCATTATGTCGTTTTCTTTTTTCTAATAAAAAATGAAAGAAACTGAATTTTAAATCAATAGTAAAAAGAGGAAATTTTAAAAATTATTACATCGTGAAAACCCTAGGTTATAAGTTGTAACATGCAGGCATAGCTTTTAAATTGAACCACTTTATTAAAAGGGTTTAATCCTTTTTTTTTCTAACTATTTTTATTCAAAAGAAAACAAGTACTTTTATTATATAAATTGAAACTTACTTTTATTTGAAATCTTCTGATCAATCAGTATTTTAAGAGATGTTATTTATAATATATATTAGCTATAAATAAATAATAATATCAAAATATGGAGAAAAATATTGATATATCATATATATACATATATGATGTATTGACCCATATCGATATGTCACAATATATCGATATGTGTAAGGTAATATATCCCGATGATGAAGTTTTGTCCTCGCCCATCCATATTCGTCAGTTTTAATGTTAGTTAAAATTTTCAATTAAATATTTTATGTAGCTGTTTCTAAAAATAGGTCTTGCAGTAAAATGTTTGTAAGTTTCATATTCTGATATTCAAATAATTTGCTAATACTATTAAATAGGTCTGATATCATTCTGATAATTCTAGTGATAATCTTCCATTAATTTTCTGTCAGTCCCCATGAAACTTCATTTTAGATTAAAATTGAAATGATTAAAATGTATTTAATATAAATACATATTTGCTGAAACCAAACATGATATTTTTTAATTATGAGAATTGAAATTTGTGTCGTTCGGTATTAAAGTCTTATTTTAATAGCAGAATTATTTTCATAATTTATAATATCTCAATGAATTATAAAACAAATATTTCACAGATTCATTCTTAACATTCAGTTTTAAGTTTTATTTTCAAAATAATTCAAATGATGGAAATAATAATATTTTATTTTTTTGGTTCCATTATTATTATTAAATTCTATATTATGAAATTTAAATTTCTATTCTACATTCTATTATAATGAAATTCCATTCTATTCTTATTTCATTCATTCTAATTTCATTTTATTATTTATTTTATTTATTAATTATGAAATTTAAATTTTGGACAGTCTTCGGAGACTAAATTACCCTACTCTGCCAAATATTCTTTACATTCCAATTTTTGAATAAATACATAAATCTTTCTATTTCCTACTATAAGTTGGTCTATTTATTAAATTTTGAATATAAATTTTTTAGTACCATCATCATTTTATAACCTTAGACTTATCACTCTTGAAAAACCGTGGGAAATAATTGGCTATATTAAGATGGTCGGTGAAGCAGTCTAAACTCACCCTTTTTTATAAAATAAAAATATTTAAATTGGTATAAACCGGTTGGCTTTAGTGACTGATTTAATTGATTAGAGAGCAACTCTTTTTATTTGAAATATTTGCGTCTCAAGAATAATTTGTTAAATATGATTTACAGGGCATAGAATATACGTAAACATTTAAAATTCGTAATTCCTGGGAGTATATATTGACCTAATTTACACAAAATATAATTATTTATTTCATTCAGGCATATTTCTTTCAGTTGATGAAGACGTAATAATTGCCATTCTTTATTAAAAATCTGCTATTGCAAAATTATTAATGATTTGACTTTCTAAGTTCGTTAAGAAATGTAAAATAATTTCTTCAACAAATTTCATTTTTGATAAAGATTTTTTCTACATTAACATTAATGTAGATGTTAAAATTTACTTAAATGCAAATTAGATCTCTTTGTTAATTATATTCTTCAGAAAATATCAATAAATAAAATTTAAACATTAATTTATGAAATTGAAATTTGGAAAAAATTGAACAGAATACATCTTATTTATTACAGATTATGAAGTACTCAAGGAAGGTATATATATTATAATAAATAAAATATTTTCTCTTTTCCTATATTGAAACAAAACTAAATGGCATATTTGAGGATTTAAAGTCAACTGTACAGTTTTACAGGAACAAAAATATATTCTTATTTTAAAACAATTTTGTAAACCTATTGGTCTTAATTATGTATCACATTTATAACTTTAAATACAAGAATGAATATTACCTAATTTAAAAACTTACACTTTAAAGTTTCAAGATTTCAAAAATAATTTCACATTTAATAAAGATATTAATTGATAATACTATTATTATATGGTAATATCTTAAATTCCACTGATATTAAAGGATAATTTTAATATTAATTTATTGACAATATATTCAATTTTACTAATATTAAAGGATACTTTGGTATATTTTTGGCAATATATTCAACTTTACTGATATTAAATTATACTATTATTATTAATTTCATTGGCATTATCTTCAATTTCGCTCATATTAAAGGATATTGTTATTATTAATTTCATCGCTAATATCTTCAATTTTACTGCACTCTTTTCTAAAAGGAAAATTAGAAAACTTCCTAAAATTGTATTATTTTTTTATAATATTTTTCTACAGATTTTCATATTGAATCCGACACTTTCTTTGCTAATAATTCCAAATATCGATTTCCGAATGCTATATAAATCAATTATAGCATTTACTTATAATTTTCCTTTTTCATAAAATGGTAAACACATGACACAAAAATGGTAAACACATCCTCTAATATGCTGGTAAACACTTGACGCAATCCGATGAAATAAGATAGACATTTAAAAATATAAAAGAGAAATATTTTTAATAATTTTCTTTTCTTTACGATTGAAATATATAAAATATGAAATATATAAATATGAAAATAATTTTTCAAATGAATAACTATTTTACTATTTATATCGACAAAACTAGTTCAAAAATCAATATATCCAAAATCAGTTTAAGTTCTAATGGAAATAAATATTTGGAAGTTTCTTTTCCAAAAAAGTCACTTCCCTTTGAAAAAAAAAATTAAAGCAAATTGCGAAAAATTTATATCAAATATTAAATTAAAATTATTAAAAGAGAATATTTTATTACGGATTTAATACATTCAAAGTATGATTATTTTTGGATATAAAATAAACAGTGGATTTAAATTATAAACTTGATATGGACTAAATTTTAGTGTCAATATTTTGAGAATATTGCATCATAATATGAAACAATTTCATAATCATAGATAAATTATGCATTATGAGATTGTAAAATAGATGGTTTTTTCCATATATCAATAAGTCGATTTACATTCAATATAATTGCTTTCATTCAGACAGGTATTGATAACTGAATATGGCAGAATACTATATATAAAAATTATATTATTTATATTTAATCATCAGTATTTTTAATTTTATAGGATAAAAAATACTATGGAAATCTTTGACCAAATTTTAAATTGAATGGGAACTAAAACTACACTGTCCATATTTTGAGAATATTAAATCATAATAGGAAATAACATAATCATAAAGCAACTATGCATTATGAGAATGTAAAATGGATGATTTTCTCATCTATACTTATAATAAAGCTCAATGTGTGTGTGTGTGTGTGTGCGTGTGTGTGTGTATTGGCGCTCTACAGGCCAGACCGTTGGACCTTTAGCTACAAAATTTGGTACATGCATACCTTGGAGGTCGGGAATGTGCACCTCGGAGCCCTTTTTTCGAATTTTTAATTAGAATTTGAATTAATTAAAATTTAACCTAAATTTCGACGTTTTTCCGCTATAACTTCCGAAAATATTATCGGATAAACATGATTTTAACATCAATTTAAAGATAAAAAAATTAGCTTTCTAATGGTATCAGTGTTTTAATGTATAACTCAAGCTTCTATTTTTAACGAATTTTTAAAGAAATATTTTAGCCATGTTTTTTTAGCACGTGACTGGATAAAATAAAACAATGCCGGAAGTTCAAATGAAAAAACAACAACTATCATCGTAAATCAAATCTTAAGAAATACAGCTTTCAGCGCGTGACTGGATAAAATAACATAAATATAAAAGGTGATATCTTCTATAAAAATAAATGCAAGGCAAAGGATTCTAAGAAATCGTTTGCAATCTTTATATCATTAATTCCATAAATTAACTTTATTTACAGTAAACCTGATTGAATTTAGACAGGATATGCATTGAAATCCCGACTTAATGGCATATTTCTATAATCGTTTGCAATATTTGTATCATTCATTAAATATTTTTTTTCCTTTTTTGCTTTCTTGAAAAAACATATTTAACATTTTGACAATATCACCGAAAAAATCATTTTTAATATTTTGGAAACATAATTGATAAATTATTAGAGCATTAAACTCAAAAAGTTTTTCCGAATAAAGTTACCGACTTTTTAACTACTAATAACTGAATCTTTTAACTTAAACTATTTCTTAAATTTTGACTAAAAATATGATTTAATTGGAAATTTTAGAACGCATTACTCATGGCGAACCAGTTGGTCGCCAAAGGCAGCTAGTTTAACAATAAGTCGATCCATATTCTGTATCATTACTTTCATTCAAACATATATTGATAACTGAATATTGTAGAGAAAAGTAGAATATATATAAATTGTATTATTTATGTTTACCTTTGGGTAACTGAAATTTTATCTGATAAATTATATTATACCTACTTTTTGAGCAGCTGATCTATATAATCAAAGCTTAAAATTTGCAAATTTCAAAGAAACACAAATTTTACTGAATATAAATTGCACATATAACCATTATTTCAGAAACGGCTGTACTTGTACATCCACTGGTGCGAAGGGAAACCTCACCCTTTGAAACAATAAATTTGTAATAAAAATAATTAATCTTATTTATGTAAAAAATTTAAGAAAAAATTAAACTTCAGCTTCTCTTCTTTTATCCATTATTATTATAGCTTAGATCCTGACAAAATCTGATTGATAGATTCTCAAAGCCCATTCTTTTGTCGAATTTCATTAATATGATAATAGAGCCAAAAATTGATTACTTAAAAACATTAAATATTTTATATCGACAAATTTTTTCAAAGATTGCAATGTTATTAAAAGAAAAAGAGCATGTAAACAAATAAAAATTAATGGGAATTCGTTGCTATGGATATAACTAAAGTTTTAGTGCATATATAAACAGATGTTTGTATTAAGAACTCGTATGCTCTTCTGTAAGTTTAACAAATAGATATCATTATTCCTACTTATATATGACACATAATTTGGACTAATTTTATGTATTAGATATTATTTTCTATAAACAATATTTCACTGCTTTCAATAAATTTCAGTTGTTCTTTAAATAAATTTCAGCAGCTTTTTTTAGAAATGAGCAAGCAATTAAAAAGTGATTTCGAAGTCCTTTATAATCATGTTTTCCTGATTTTTCAATCATCACTCATATTTGAATCTTTTAAAAATCGTACTAGAACCTCAGGTACTCAGTATAAGAAATATTTAACCTTTATTTCAAATTGTTTCATTTCCATTTTCCTTATATTGTTTAATGTTTCATTTCTAATTTACATGTATCAGTTTGCGATATGTAGAGCTAATGTTGTCATTGTATTAGCATCCATAGTTCATAGATGTGTATTAAGTACAAGAATACACAATCTAAGAAAGAATTCATCTAAGCTAACTATATTGATTGAACACATGGATTTTTCTGCTACTGATAATAAAAAACATTTACTGATGGCAAGCTTTGCTCTGACGACTGTGTTATACATACCAGTATTCATCTTTAGTTACATTTCACTGCTTAGTGTCCGAATGAAAATGCTTTTGTTCAATCTCACCGTTTCCGATCCAGTCCTTCATTTGATGGTGACAATACTTTGCTTTTCACAGTTGTTCGTTATGTTACCGATGAACTCTTTTACTGTTTATTATACAATCTTATGCCGGCAATTGACATTATTTTTACGTCAATTCAAAACACATCTTATTTTGACACCCGATTCAAACTACGAAAAGATTGTAGTTGATTATATTTCTGTTAGAACACTCGTATCAACAATTGATGACGAACTATCATTTTTTGTATTTACTGCTTCAGTTTATAATGCATGTACAATGTATTTTGGGATGACACTGATTCTTCACCCAGAGGAATTTCTGAGTACAATACAATGTCTGTCCGTATGGTGTCTGTTTATAGCAAGCTCTGTTTCTTACATTGGACTGACATTATGTGCATCTCTGGTGCATGAAGCCGCCAGTGACCTGTGCCTAAAAGCACAAGAAGTCTTAAGCATGAAGTCTGAAATCAACAGCTTTCAACAGAGATTTTTATCTGTTGTTGACAAGAACCTTTATGTCACAGTATGGAAAATTATACCTATTACAAGGAGTTTTATTTTAGCAACAATAGGAACAGTGTTTACTTACTGTTTATTATTGGATAATATCCGGACTCTACAAAATGCTTCAGATATACGGACAATAATTTGAATTAAATAATCTACTTGTTTCTAATCAAATGTTTCATCTTCAACTGTAGAGCAAATCCCTTTAATCTCAATACTCTTATATTTGTAATATTCTAAGCATTTTGCTTATTGCTTATTTATTTCATTTTATGTTCACTTTATTTAATTTTATTTCATTTTATGTAGTTTCATAAGTAGAAAATTGAAAAATTGTGTTTAATAACCTTGATGAAATTAAATGTTTCATTTATATAAAAAGAAATCATTTATATAGTCTCTATTCCTAAACCGAACATTTTGTATTTTAAATTCCAGTTTTCATTCATTTCTATTTATATATTTGACTTATTAGATATTATAGCTGTCTAAATTTAGTTATTAATTTGTATAACTCAGATTTACAAATTAATATATAACTTTTGCAATTAAAACGTTTTTAATGCCATTAAAATTAATTTGTAGCTTTTAGAATTACTAATTGTGATATTACCTGTTTCACAGTTTGTGAATCCATTATAAATTTCGATGTTACATTGATTCTCTTAAAATAAATGTATTTTAAACGAGGTGCAACATAAATTTTGTCTTTCAATAGTTGTGATTTGTTTTTACATTTTTGTCTATTTTCTGTCAACCCCAAATTTACTCTTCAATTTTGCTAAGCAATCTTTTATTATCTATATTAGGACACCAATATACAGGTTCCACAACATAAAAAAATTGATATATGTTTTTTTATAAAAAATTTTCTGTACAATTATAAGTTGATTTGTTGCATTATATATATATGCATTTGAGACATTTTTAATAAATTATTTAATATGATGAAATGATTATTGTTAATTTTGAATGTAACTTGAACATGATTTGTTGAATTATAACTAATAAGTTATAAATTTATTTTTAATACTTACATTCAATGTTTTTTACGATAAATATTATTTAGATGTCGAAAGTAAGTAATGGTTTAATCTGTATACTTACGACTTTTTTTCGAAGACTTATAGTGTTTTTCATAAGAAAAAATTCAAGATACAAATTATATATAATTTGATTGCACTTTATAATAATATATATTTTTTAATTCTTTTAACAAAAAATAGTTTTCTTAAAAAAAAATATAGTTTCCTCCTTTGAGTTTTCTACAACTCAAGAATTTTCTGGAAAGGAAAGCAGTATTATTGGCGATTTTATGTTATTGAAAATTTTGTATACTTATACTATCTTGAAAACTATTTTTTAAACAATATCATCTCTTCTTATTTTTGAACATTTAATATGTTACAATTTTTGAATGTTAAATAAAGATCTACAGCTCAAATGAATATTGATTTCTTCTACAAATACTTATTTTTGTTTTATCATACATTTGGATCACATCCAGGGGCAATCAATATGTCTGGGTATCAATACCATAATCTGAAGGAGGCAATCAAATGATAATAGAGTTTCAATTTAAAAAGTTTTTATTTTATTTTATGACCTTGTTTTATCAGAATCATAAATTTGTATCTATTTTATATGAAAAAATATTTGTTTGGTGAATTGTTTTAGTCATTATCTATTAACTCAAAAATAAGGAGTTTTTCGAATTAAGTGAAAGTCATTTAAATTTTACTTTAGGAACTCAATTGCCAATGACTTATTGAGCCCTACAAACCCTAAAGAAGAATGTGGGGAGAATTGATACTCAACCAATCAAAAATCTTGTTCAAACTGCTTGAATACTTATTGAATCTCCATTCATCAAATTTTGTAAATTATTTCGCATAATTCAAAAACATTATTAATGACATTCTATTTATAATATAGGAAACCCCATATTCCCATAATATGAAAATATTCCCCTTATATATAGAATCCTCGTACATTCGCTGTGTCTACAATGTACTCATCTCGAAAATAGTTTCTCTGATGACGATGAGTATATATTCAACTATTTCAAATTTAATGCACTTTGCACCAACTGTTTAAGAGACTGAAAAGCAATACTTAGGATAAACTGCTTGTTCATCATATATTAACTATTAAAAATATTATTATGTAGTGCAAATTGCAAGTTTCAATTTATTGTAAATGTATTTATTTAAGTAAAACTTATTGTAGAGAATATTTCAACACCCATTCAGCTTCAATAAATTTATTTACACGTATTTTGAATTAATAAGAAAGTTACTTTTAATATTAAATTTTTAAATAACATTGACAGGAAAAGTGCTATTAAAATTCTAAAATAGCTTTAAGAAACGGTTCAATATTTTTGGGACCAATTATTGTTTAGTTGATGAAAGGCCTTTTGAAATAACTTTGTTGATGAATGCTATTTCACTCTTTCCAAATAGAATCATCGTAATCGTTCGGAGTGGCTGTAAACCTCAGAAATTATTAGAACTTCTTAGAGCAGTGTTTCTCCATATTTTAGTATTAACGGCCCAATTTTCAATAATAATTTTCATCGCCCCCCTCCCCTACAATAATAATGTATTTTGAGGATTTTGGCGCTACACCTACACTACAGAATTAATTTTAAACTTTACAAATTACCAAGAATACGGAAATTTATTGAAATTTTGCAACACCGATCCTCAGCATTGAAAAAACAAGAATCCTATACCTTTTTATTGCTCTTGGGTCCCGCCATGTCGGCCTTTCTTACGGTTTCGCGAGAAGTTTCGATTTGTCTGGAATTTGGTCAGCTTAAAAGTTAAGTTAGAAGCTTGCGCAGATGTGAACAACTGTTTTTTCATAGGGAGAAAGAGAAAGTTCTATGACGCCAATTTCAATTCCAGACAATCTTATTCGAGCCGATCCTTCTATCGCTATTGAATCTATTCTGAATCTGATTGTTATATTATATTTTCGTGTAATTGCATTTCACCGTATTAAATATTCAAGGCAGCAGACATATGCAGAATCATGGATAAATTTTTAAGCGGACGTAAGCGAGCCTTAAACGATAGACAAGCATCAACAAGTACACAGACGAGCGTGGTTCAGAAAATAAAATCAAGAAAATATTTTCAAGAATACTTAAATATTGGGTTCACTAGTACTGAAGTAAATGAAGAAGAAAGGCCCCTGTGTATCATTTGCTCAAAAATGTTGGCGACAGACAGCATGAAACCTAATATAACCTTAAACGACATTTGGAAACGCTTCATAGTGAGTACGTAAACAAACCCAGAGAATTCTTCGAATTAAAATTAAAATCATATGAAAAGCAAAAATTATTGTTTAAAAACTTTGTCTGTGAATAAAAAAGCTTTAATTGCCTCTTACAAAGTTTCATATAAAATAGCCAGATGTAAAAAACCTCACCTCATTGGTGAAGAGTTTATTTTGATAGCCGCAATTGAGATTGCAGAAATTGTGTTTGGAGATAATTTTGCAAAACAATTGCAGTCTATGCCTCTTTCAAATGATACTGTTGTCCGTCGAATTGCTGATACAGCTGAAGATGTAGAGTGTCAGCTTTTGTCAAAGTTACTTGACAAATTGTTTTCAATACAACTCGATGAGGCAACAGATAGTAATAAAGATGCTCATTTCATTGCCAATGTTAGATTTTGTGATGATTTTTCAGTTGTAGAAGAATTACTTTTCTGCAAACCAATAGAACTCAAAGCAACAGAACTCGCATTATTTGCTATCTTAAATGATTTTATGAACGAGGCAAACACAGAATGGAAAAATTGCGTCGGAATATGCACCAATGGTGCTCGTTTATGTCCGGAAGATTCCAAAGTATTCAAGTAATTGTGAGACAAAAATCGCCACAGTGCGTCTGGACACATTGCATGATCCACAGAGAAGCTTTGGCTTAGAAAGAAATGAGTCCTGGTTTAAATATTGTGTTAACTACGGTTGTAACCGTAGTAAATTATATAAAAATGAGACCCCTGAAATCAAGAATCTTTTCCGCACTTTGTAAAGATATGGGTGCAGTACATTCAGCGTTACTATTTTATTGTGAGGCAAGATGTTTATCACGAGGGAAGTTTTTGCAACGTATTTATGAATTAAGAAAAGAAATCGCCGTTTTCCTAGAAGAGGAAAACAGACCGGAAGCTGAGAATTTTCGTGATAGTTTATTAGTGATGAAATTGAGCTACATGGTCGACATATTCGAGAAATTAAATAGCTTGAATCTTCAACAGCAAGGAGCAAATACACATATATTGGATATGAGTGATAAATTTAATGATTTTTGTAGGAAATTGGAATTGTGGAGCAGAAATTTAAAGCAAGAAAACTTAACAATGTTTTCAAATTTGAATGATTGTATTAAAACTTACAAGGCTGAAGAACAACATGTAAAAGTGGTTTTTGTAAGCATTGAAAATCATTTAGCAATGCTAGCAAAGAATTTTAAAAAGTTCTTTCTTGCTGACAACAAACTGATATCAAGTTACAAGTGGGTCAGGGATTCATTTCAAAATACTCCCGAAGGACTCTCGATTGAAGAGAAAGAAACCTTCACAGACTTCACTACAAGCGGCGAAAACAAAAGACAATTTAGTAATAAATTACTGTTTGCATTTTGGACAGGAGTGGATGATGAGTCTTCTGCACTAAAAACTAGGGCATTTCGCATTCTACTAAAATTTTCAACATCTTACCTTTTATATAAAAGAAAGCTTTGCATACTTAACCTTGCACCAAAATTTGTCTATATGGATTATTCCATTTTTAAGTTATCGTGTTCATCTATACTTGAGAAGCCTAAGAAATCTAGCTCCAGCGAATGAAAATCCAAGCAGGTTTTGATTTGATTTTAAAACTTTGAAGCTAGAATCTTATACTAAATTTCATTCATATATCTTCGTTTTAGAATTATTTTATTTCAAGAGAGACAAGATATAACTACATAATTATGGTTGATAGTTTCAAAAAATTGAAAGCGTTTAATTTGTAAAAAAGTTTAGAGTTTTTTGATTATTACGATACTTTCTCTTCGTGTTTTTCATATATGGGAAAGTAAAAATATATAATATTTCCAATGAATATTCGTTCAGAATTCTCAAGTTTAATGCTAGAAAATGTGATTAAAATATTTTCTTTTAAATTTAATTAAACATAGAAAATACATTTATGGCATAAAATCATTAATATAGTTGAAAAAAATATTTTTTTTGAAAACTAAGATGGTGTAAAATTATTTGTACTATAATATTTTCGGAAGTTACTGTGAAAAATGTTACATTTTTTTATTGTTAAAAATTCAAACCTATAGGACTGGCTCCTCTAACACTTTTACGCAATTCTCTAATAAAACTATTACCTCAGAGAACGACTTACGTAGCATTCACGTAAAATAATTACGAAATTTAGTAAAATAATTAGAAATTTGAACTTAGTATCTTTACTGTATCTGTTGTGTCACCTCGGCGAGTTATTTGGTGGTTAATTCATGGTAAATAGATGTGGTAAATTGATCCAAAATATTTTTATATATTAGATAATTTAATTATCCCTATAATCATCCCGTAACTGTAAATATTAAGTTGTAAAATTTTTGTCGGAATCGGTTGAGTGGTACGGCAGCGCATAAGAGGCTTACAGACAAACATTCATTTTTGTTTATATAGATTAAAACTCTGGTAATATATTTAAAATAAAATATTGAAATTCTAGATGTTCATCTCAAAAGTTAAAATGTTTCGTTTTAAAAACAAACAAATATGCAATATTGAAATAATGAATGAGCACAAGGAGAGTAGAGAAAACAAAAAATACGTTCCGGTTCCTCAAAATACGCACTGACACTGCATTAGGCTCTGATGGTAAAGGGAAATTCATAAATGATGGTGTTTTAACAAACACATACCGTTACAGAATTACCCATTGATACAAATGTCTCCATATTGTTCAGTATCTTTCCCAAGTAATGAATCAGTGTTTATGTATGTATGCATAAAGCAGTTTCGTTCCTTACCCCTTTATATAATTATTTATATAACAGGGGCATCAATGAATAAAATTACTTGATATTATATTACGAGTTGTTGATAATTCAAATACTAAAACATCAGTTCACTGATTTAACATTTAATTTATGAAATACTAGCTGGTACCCAGCACGTTGCTGACGCCGAAAAAATAACGTTAAGTGCAATCAATCAATATTTTGGCAATTTTATCGAAATAGAATGAATGGTACGACAGTATATGAAGTACGAACAAATTTTCTTTTTTTTTTTCAATATTTAATTTGCCTATTCTTTTTAAATTGTAATTTCAGAATGATAATGAAAGAAACTACTTATTGTATATCGTGATTCGTTTTATATTCGTTCAGAATTCTCAAATTTAATGTTAGAAAATGTGATTAAAATATTTTCTTTTAAAATTGATTAGACATAGAACAGTCAATATAGTTGAAAAGATAATTTTAAAAAATTATTCGAACCACAATATTTTTGGTAGTTATTGCGTAGAACGCTAAAATATATTTAGCTTCCCGGGTTGGTCTCCCTCAAATTTTCTTGCATAAACTGTAATAAAGCTGTTACCACTGAGAATGACTTGCATGACATTTGCTTACTATAGCTACAAAATATTAACGTTTAATTTAGATTTAGTATTTCTACAAAATCCTTTGTCAACTCCGTGAATTATTTAGAGCTTAATCCTTGGTAAATAAATGCGGTTGAAATTCAAATTTTATTTTTAATTTTAGATAATCGTACTATCCCTACCCCGTTGGTGTAAACAATAAACAGACCAAGTTTCATCGCAATTGGATGAATAATGTAGATAGGCGTAAGAGAAATATAGACAAACATTCATTTTTATTTATATAGATGAGGTGGTAGACGCCTTTATCACAGATCATTTAGATGACATTGAAAGTCGTATCACAGAGTGTCAAAGCAGTTACCATTGAATGTTCTCTAATTTACATTCTGTTTCCCCTTCTGTAATAAAGAATAAAAACATCGTCATTTCTCCACTGGGAAATAAGCTTGTCACTTAATTTTAAATAATTTAAAATAAATTAAGCACTATTAAAAATTTGAATTTAAATGGTATTAATTCTAGACTTAGTGTATTTCTGAAGTATTAAAGTAGTTCAGTCAAAGGTTAAGCGTCTGATTATTTTATATACTTTGTTAAAAAAATTTTTGACCTTTCGTAAAATGTTATTTGAATGTTGGAAGCATTTACATCAGATAACTACATAGAATTGTTGTTTGTTTCACATTCCACTACGCATGTATTTTGTCGGTGGTCCTTTATAGGAACTGCCTGTACTGATCAGCTATATTTATATCCTATAAAGACATTCCAGTGGTTATCATTGCTTTTGATAGTGCCAAGAATTTAATGCCATATAGAAGTACGAATTAAAGCAGATGTTTCAAGCTGCATCAATAAACACTTTCTTATCAATAATCCCTTTCTTCATCAATAATCCACATAGCGGAGTTTTTCCATACCCTTAGTAACGAAACTTTAAATACCTATTTAAATAATTTCAATTTCATTCGTTACCCTTAATGTGATAAAGTACCATTATACAGATAAAATTACTTTATAGCAACATCATATTTATGCTTTATTTGATGAATGTCTTATGTAGCTCATTTCTTATAACTAAAGCATATACAGAAATCATAAATAATGTAATTTAATACTCAGAAAATGAAGAATTAAAATTTTAAACAACTGTTACTGTACAGAACTTTGATATTTTTGCTTCGAAAACTCATTTTCTGAACAGGAAAAAAAAAGAACTCTAAAAGCGTGACATTTATATGCGTCAAGATTAAAAATTATATTTTCTATTATAGGAAAATATTCTATATTATTGCTATGATATATTCGTGTTATTACACACCATTCAGAAATACTTCATATGAAAATATATAAGAACATTATTTTATGATTACAGAGTCTCTAATAAATTTTGAACTATACATAAATTGATTATGAATTATATACAATTCGACTTTCATCATTTTTTTCTATTTCAAATTAATATTTTATAATTCAGACCAAAAAAAGGGGAAAAAAAGGAAAAATATTTGATCAAATTCATTTGTAAATTTCACGAAAAATTGTTTATTTTAACTCTCGAAAACTCTTTAACAATTCCGTCATTATCATTTGTTGATTTTATATAATTCAGATAATTATTTACCAAGACATCGCATGGACATAAAAACATTTTCTCAATTTGATTTTGAACAATAATTTTTTCATTCTATTTTATAATTGAAACTGTTTAAAAATTTAAAATATCAAGCCTTCAGGTATGAAGTTCTAAACTATAAAAAGAATAATTTAAGATTATTTTATCTTTAATTATTATGCATTAAAAATGAAGTAATGCATAAGTTAATATTACTTAGGAATTATAAGAAACTCTTTTAATATGAGGAATCAAAATAATTTTATTGCATATAGCTCCACATTTTTGAAACATTCTTTAAAGATTGAATACTGTCCAAAGCAATGCAATAAGTAAATACAGTTCCTGCAGCAGCAAATATGAAACTTCTCGTAATGGGTAGAATTCTCCAAACTGTGACGAACAGATTCTTTTCTACAATGGACAGAAATCTTTGTTGAAAATTCGTGACTTCAGCCTTCGAACTTAAGCACTTATGAGCTTTAAGCCACAAACTGTTGCATGATTCATGAATTAGAGATCCAGCCGTTGTCAATCCTAAAAAGGCAATGGAACTTCCAATAAAAAGACTCAACACAGCTAAACTCTGGTAAATATCAATATATTCTTCGGGATGCATAATAATAGACATTCCAAAATATGTGGTGCATGCACTGTAAATCGTAGAAGTCAATACTAAAAACGACATTTTTTGATCCATTTTCAGTACAAATTTCCTAATCAACATGTAATCGGTGAGAACTTTTCCATATTCGGAATCCGGTACATTCTCCAAGTGTTTAGAGAACGATTTGATTAACAGTTGTAGATGGCGACATATAATCATGTAAAAGGCAGCAAAATTATTCATTGGCAGCATTATAAAAAGCTGGGAAGTAGCAAATACCATGACCATTATCCATAAAGTTGGACCAGATAGGTCAATTCGAAACATCATGACTTTCATACGAACAGTAAGCATAGTGACAAAAGTGTAAATAAATACTTGAAGTTGAAAGAAAGTGGTAAAAATTACAACCGAACAGAGAAATTTCATTTTATTCTCAACTAAAGTCAAATTTAAATGCGCTGTAAGTGTTTCCAAATCATGCCACAATTTTAACAGTTTTCCCAGTTTAAAGCTTAATGCCCATCTATGAATCGTTGCTACCAATATCATAACAGCATTAGCTCTACAGATTGCAAATCCATGCATATATGTGAGAAAAGATGCATTAAATATAATAATTAAAATTGAAATGCAGAAATTAGAAACAAACATTATGCGCTTTTGCCTTTGAATTTTAGCATTTTCGATCAGATTTGGTTCAGATTCTATAAGGAGTGAAATTCGGAATATCCTGAAAATGCACTTGTAGAGGTCATAGAATTGTTTTTCTTGATTCATTTTAATATTTTTGATCTAAGAGTTATGTTAAAGTGAAAGAATATGTTAGGTTTAATGCAACTTGAAGAAACTGTTTCTTCACAAAATAATACATTACGGTAACGCCATTTCCGATTTTAAAGAAATAAGTGAAATTTATCGTTTTTCTTTAACTTAGATAAACTGCTATTATCGGCGATCTGAAAACAGTTCCGAGAGTTTTAATATCCATCATTTGTTTTGAAAACGATGAATATTAATTAAATCCATAGCAACGCGATGTCATCACTATTTTTATATTAACTCAAACTTTTATTGTTCTTCTGTTTTGTGGATGCAATCTTGAAACTTATTAATTTATTTTACAAAGGAAGTAAAATGACCCGTAAGATTGCAATTTCAAGTCAATCAGCAACGGATTTCATGAATTTATGATTATGTTTTCTCTTTTTTTGTGATGGTCATTCATGAATTCGTTGTTTCATTTAGAGATAGTTTCATCATCTTCAATTTTTTTTCATTACAATTTTTATGGATGTCATTTTCACCTCGGTCCTTTTTGATTTGATGGATAGTTCATAAAAGTTTAATCATAAGAGAACTATTATTAATCGAAGGAAATAATAAACAAAACATTCTCTACATCACTTATTAAATTTAAAAAAAATATAAATGTTTTGGGGAATATTCTATGGATAGATCAGCAAAGATTTAGTCATAACAGAATTGATATTAACTGGTGGAAATAATAGGAAAAACATGTTCATAATTTATTCGCCAATAAAAATGATTGTTTTTTTCTACGTTTTTTATAATATATACCAATAGGCCTTCAAGTGATAATATACAATTATCAAAATCAAAATTATACATTTCCATTTCTCTATTTTTTTAAAACTTATTTTATTGCTTTATATTTATATTATTGTTTGAGTATTTATGCATTCATTGGGTAGTATATATTTATTTTTAAATTCTGTATATTATGTTTTTTACTTTTATAGCGATGCATAATATGGCATTTAGGAAAAGTTGTTAGGCCTCATAATAATTAAGAAAAAAAATTACCACTCTTAATTCTTAACTAGAGAGGTGTGGTCTACGAGACTGCATTTCCTTTACACTCAAATTAAATTTTCTAATGAATTGTTAGCATGAAAAACAGTCAATATATTTTGCTAGGAATTTTTTTATTCCCAAATACTAGAACTTTTTTAAAACTGAGAAATGATTCACACAATAAAAAGCAGATGTTGAATTTATAATGGCATTTTCAAGCACGAATAATGAAGATGCTATTCTACGACAAATAAAAATTTTTAAAAATATTATTTTTTTTCTTCTCAGACAAACTTGAGAGTCAAAGTTGCGTGATCTTTCTTCAATTGATTTCTAACAATAAGGTATATTGTGATTTATAAGGTTGACGTATCAAATCCCCAAATTGTGACATATAAGTAGAAAAAAAAATTTGCTGTAAAAAGTTGTTTTCTTTTCCTTTTATTTTTTACTTACATTTTTAAAATTATTCAAATTCCAAAATTGAAAAGAAAAAAACAAAAGACATTTAATTAACATATTACTATAATTTTGCTCTTCTAATTCATCTGTCTTTATATTATTTTTCAAAAGTTTATTAGATTATAGAAGTGATGATGTACATGCAAAAAAATGCATGTTATACCGTTGCAACTAATATATACTTAAACTCAGTAAAACAATAAAAAAAAGTTTTATTAAAAAATAACATTTTTTTTTAATATTGTGCGGAAAAAATTACTGGCATAACTGTAAACTTATTGTGTACTAGCCGACTTTGGCGACCTGCTGGTTCGCCATGAGTAATGAGTTCTAAAATTTTCAATTAAATAACATATTCCTAAGCTTTGAAGTAACTCCGGGCATTGATTGGGCTAAAATTAATATTTTCTTTAAGATGATGGACTGAAAGCTCTAAAAGAACACATTTTCCTAATAATATTCTTTAATTTTATAAATCAGTCAGTTTTAATGATTGATTTAGAAGACTGATTGAGATAGCAACTTTTATTTAAAATATTAATAAAAATATTTTGTAAAATATGGCTCACAGAGCAAGCTATGAAGAAATCTAAAAGTCATTATTCATAAATGCATTGTTTGACTCAAGCTACATAAGATGTAATTATTTACTTCATTTAGATCAAATTATTAGTACTAAACAATATATATGCCTATTAATAATATTTTACAAATTGGCCATTGGAAATTAATTTGAATGCATATCCTGTATAAATAAAGATAATTTATTCAATTAATGATTTAAATATTGCAAAGGATCATAGAATCCTTTGCCTTGAATTTTTTAAAGAAAATATCCCATTTTATCTTTCTTTTATTTTATCCAGTCACCTATTAAAAGTAGCATTTCTTTAGATTTATTTGGCGATGATGGCTTTTTTTATTCGAACTTCCGGCATTCTTTTATTTTATCCAGTCACGTGATAAAAACATGGTTAAAATATTTCTTTAAAAATTCGTTAAAAATAGAAGCTTACGTTATAAATTAAAAACCTGATACCGTTAGAAAGCTAATTTTTTTTATCTTTCAATTGATGTAAAACTCATGTTTGTGCAATAATATTTCCGGAAGTTATAACGGAAGAACGTCGAAATTGCGCTTAAATTTTAATTAATTCAAATTTTAATTAAAAATTTGAAAAAAGGGCTCCGAGGTGCACTTTCCCGACCCCCAAGGTATACATGTACCAAATTGGGTAGCTGTAGGTCCAACGATCTGGCCTGTAGAGCGCCAACACACACACACACACACACATTGAGCTTTATTATAAGTATAGGTTTTAAAATGACTTAAATATGCTTTTTGTACAATAATATGGAAATTATAAAAACAATTAAATTTCGACTACTTTTAGTTAAAATTTACTTAAAATTTCCAAAATCTGACCATAAAAATGAGAAAAGTTTCAAATTTGTAATAGATCCAACGTTTTTTTTAAATATGTATTTTAATTCAGATTTTTAAAAATGATATTAGATATTTATTTAGGGATTTTTTTTCGTTTAATAAGCAATATTCAGGGGTCAAGTCAAGGTCAGAAAAGAGGATCTCTCCTAACAGGACAAATCGACTCGATTTACAAAGAAAAAAAAAATCTTTTCTACAGAGATGGTCTGGAAGTCTTCCTTTTTCTCAACAGAAGGATGCCGAAGAAAGGATAAACACTTGACACTAGAAATACCCCACTTCCTCCCCCTCGCCCTTTAGAAAACCGAATCCAACAGATTCTTAAGAATCGGTTTTGCAACGGCAGTAGGTTTTTAGATTAACTTCCGGAAAGAAAAAAAGAAGAAGTAAGAAAGCTCTCATCCTATTATTTATTTATTTTTGAGTGGAGTATTTGTTTTCTGTGTTTTTCAGGGCGAATAGCAGATTTCACAATGCATAGAAGAAAATTTAGGCAATTATGTAAATTTATTCGCTGAATGTAGAACATTTCATTCTGTAGCAGAAGAAAATTATAGAGCAGGAATAATTAAAATAATAAAAAGATTTATAAGAAATTCTGCAAGTATAAGATGTATAAATTTATTCGCAGAATGTAGAATATTTCTTTCTGTAGCTGAAGAAAATTATAGAGCAGAAATAATTAAAAGAATAAAAAGATTTGTAAGAAATTATAAATCTTATATACGATGACTAAATTATTGAAAAAAGACAAAATATATAATTGTCAGAGTGTAAAAATTAATACTGTAAATACTGTCAAAACTGAAAATATTGAGATTGAGTAGATATTTAAACAATTAAAGTATCACTGCTTCCGCCTTTAATTTTGTTGCTCAAATTGGCGAATGATATAATTTAAATCTTAATAACTTAAAAACTATAATTAAATTCAAAGTCATAAATGTTTTTTAAAAATATTTTTTGTTCTTTCTTTTTAACATTAAAACATTCTAAAGTTTGTTAAGTTATCGATGTTTCAAAAACTTATTTTATGAAACCGGAAATACCTCTAAAACTTTAAGAATTCCGGCGAAGCTTTTGTAAACATAATTACTAAATTCATATGAGAGATTTACTAGTTTTCGCTTTAAATCTTACAGAGAGTTTGCAGACACTTTAAGAAATTTAGCCCCCCAAAAAATGAATTTATTGATGCTGTCGGGAATATATTGAAATGTAGTGGAGAACCTTTATAAGATTTTGACTGTAATAAATACATATTTCGTAGAATTTGAGATTTTATGAAACTACTTAAGCAATGAATTAGGCAAAATTATTTGAATTGTCAAAGTAATCTCTAATATTTGATTTATTTGAATGACTTGCAGCAAATCCTTAGCAGATTGTATGTCATTTGCGCACCAGGTATTGGATTGCATGCGTAACGAAAATTCAACCTCAGCCTAGCATATATGTTTTTAACTGAAATTTGTAATTTGAATAAATTGCGGGTCCAATTTGGGAGAAAGGTATAAAATTTTTGTTAGAAAAATATAATCTGAATTAAATCTTTTGATTGATTTTCTACTACTCAAATATATTTATGGTGGTATGCTGGTGAAATTGATATGCAAATAACAGTATTTCGAAAATCAAAAAGAAACATTTCTAGTACATTTATGAATAATCCACGCATTAAAAAAATATTTGAGGACAATATCTTTATGTATATTGAATCATTAGAAAGTATTTTAGGGATCTTTCATAAGGAGCTTCGTTTTCATTATTTATTGACTTAAAGTTACAGATATTTAATAAATCTGACAACTAAAAAAATATTTTATTAGTAAAACAAAATAGTCAGAGCAAAGCAAAATTGTTTTATTACAAACCATTATTGATTTCTAAGAATAATGATAACAATTTTAAATTGTTTGCCAAAAGATTTAAAAGCTTTAAAATTTTCTTTTGAAATATGAAAGAATCTAACGCTGAATATTGATACGTTTTTTTTATTTTGGTTATATCCTAAGTGCAAATAAACAACAGCCTCATTATAGAAATAAAAAATATCAAGTGATGAATTGTATTTGTTTTAAAAAGTTAGCTAAAATATATTTTAATCTTTTTCAGTCTCTATTCAAATTCTTTTAATTTTCGAATCAAGATTCATTTTATTTAAAGGAAAAGCATGAATGCGCTATAGCAATGCTGATTGTGACATAAAGTCTTGTGATTTTGAAAATATCAAATGAATATGGTAACAAATATATCGTGTTTCCTAAATATTGTAAATGTAAGTCATTATAGAGAAATTTTGTATTTTTTTATACAACTTTTCAAATTTTTAAAGATTGTTGTCAATTTTTATAACAAAATATGAATGGCAAATGTTATAAAATATTATATATTTTGGAAATATTTGTATTACTTACGTGCATATATTCTGAATTCGATGGATGTTGTTAAACGTTACAGCTTTTTCTTCTAAATATCACCATGTTTAGAAATTACCATCATGATATTTAAAATGAAAAGGCAATATGGTTAGAACCTTAAAGAAAAATATTGCAAATATATGAAATATTTTCTTTTCTTTCATAAATATTACTTACTTTTAGACAAATAAAATGGAATTCTGATTTCATTTTCTTCTTCATATTTCTACATTTTTCTTAGAGTGTTTATTTAAATTATTTAAATTTATTATCCCACAGCATAAAGTGCAATTTAGAAAAAACTTTTAAGCAACTTTTAGTTTAAAAAAATGAATATGAATTTGATTTTTTTTTATTTTCAAGTATTAAAAAAATAAATAAATTATATTTGTTTAGTAAACTTTCTTTATATATTAGTTTCAGGCAAAATTTAGCATAAGAATGCTGTAAAGGAAAAGGACATGTTTTTAAAAGGAAAGGGAATCTTAAAAGGCAAAGAATTAATAGAAGCTACACTCGGAATAATTGATCATTATTATTCATAGAAGTTTTTAAAAGGAATCAACTGGCATTATAGACAGTATATTTTTAGAATTCTTGGTGACTGTTTATAAATAGCATGATAAATCAATGTGTGTGCACAAGATGGAGGCAAGAAAATGCATTATATTTAAAGAAGTCATAAGACTGAGAAGTAATGAATTAGTAATGAATAAAATGCAACTAACAAGTGACAATTTAGAAAGATTCTTCAAAATCTCGAGTATAGAAAAAAAGTGAACTCCAAGCCTAAGAAATAATATTTAAAGTTTCAAACTTAAGAGTTAGAAACTGCAAACACATTTGACAAGAACTAAAATATATATGGTAGAAGCTTCTCATAAACATGAAATTCTATTATACATTTAATTTATTACAAATCTTATATTCCTTAATAATAATGTGTGTTTTTATAGAAATTACAATATAAAGAAAAGGAAACTTATATTCCTTAAATGCAGTTTGTCAGAATTTTAATCTATCTTAACCCTTAAATTCATTATCTCTTCAATAACCAAATTTTTCCTAAAATATCTTCTATATGATATCAAAAATATCTTCTATCAGATATAAGGAAAGAAATTGAAAAATATTAAAAAATTGGAAGAAAAGCTGACTTTAAACCAATCTTTTAAGCTAAAAGGAAATAATCTTTTCAGGTAGATGTCTTTAATATCTGGTAAGAAATTTACCTGCAGGTTTCTGAAAAACGTGAAGGTAAAAAACACACTCGATATTAAAGAAATGTCGATGTTACGAATTTCAATAGAAGCAATCAAGAAAATATGATTTTTTTTTCTGCGATAACATTTGATTCATCTTAAAAGTTAAACTCTTACTTTTCAATAAACATAACCTATCACTCAATAAACATAATTCAATAAACATAAAAACATTTTAATATAAAAATTTCAAACATTTCATTCTTATTGGCAAAGAAGCAAAAATATTACTCAAGGAATTTTTGGTAGATGAAAACCCATTGCTATCGCCTTGATTAATATTCATTGCTTGCAAAATAAACATTTGATCTAAAACGTTGATGAAAGATTTTGAAATGTTGATGTGATTCTGAATATAAGCTGAATTAAAAAAAAAAGATTTTTTTTTTTATCTTAGTTTATAATTTTTTCATTTCTTCTGAAATTTTTTTTATTGTTATTTAACGCGAGTTACGTTTACGGCAAAATGAAATGTTATGCAATAGTAGCTCCAATAATTTTATAATTTTCATTTCATTTCACCATTCGAAATGTTAACATAATTGTTTTGCTCCGACTTGGAACACGAAAGTATGAATAAATGGGGATGGACAAAGTGGGAATGTCTGAATTCTCTGTCTAAAATACATTTTACATTAATACGAGGGCTATTTTTTTCACCCTCCGATGGGCTATAAATAAAAGACGGGTGAATATAAAAAAATGATTTTATTATATACCAATTAACTAATGAAGAAAAAAGAATGTTTTCTGTCTTTTATACAGTTTTAGTAATTAGGCATAATGTTTCTAACATCAAAATGGACCAACATCGTTCAATTCTCCTCTTGAATTGCTGATTCAACAATAATACATAAATTTCATGACATCATTCTGAGTTTGAAATCATGTAGAACCTAAATATTATCCCACGTATCTAAAGTTCAACTCTCTATTAATAGACAGGAATCTTAAAACACGTTAAATAATTGCACGAACGATATTTTTTGTCATTTGATAAAATTGTGACAGAAAGTATATTTCAATAACAGCGTTAATTAATTTCTCTTTGACCATTTCTTCTTCTAGGGAAAGTCAATTTTATTTCCAATTAACGCAGCAATCAAATCAAACAAATCTATAATAATTCATGTTTTGTTTCTGGCATCACCTAATAAACTATTTAATTTTAGGAATATATAAAATGATCTAGAAAGATGTAAACATCAACTTTAAAATTCACAAAAATATGTAGCCATTTTTTGTAATCTATTTAAAACTACTTGTGTGTGGCTAAAAAAAAACATTTTGGGTAGTTCTTCTCTTCAAAAAGAATAGAATTTGTTTTAATATTTAAAATAGAATTCCAATCATTAATGAAATATATGTATAATTAAACAGTAAGCAATACTAAAATAACGTAATGCAATTATCAATATATATATATATATATATATAATTTTAAATCATTGAATAAATGTATTTTTAATCTTAAAAAAATCACTTTTTGTGAATTTTCCAAGTAGTTATCAAAGAAATAAAATTATAAATCAGTCAATGCTAATTTTAAGAAAATCCTTTTCAGCTTATTTTTTTTACTGCATTAATTGAATTTCTTTAAAAAAATTTCTTATAATCTGCATCAAAAATTATACATTAATTATTAAACTTTTGAAATTCTTTTAGAGAAGTTTAGTTTAAAAATGTTCTTTCTAATAATATTTAAATTTTTATTCATTTTCATCAAGAAATATGCTTTTAAGACTCATTAACTGTCTTATTATTCATCTTACTATTATTAAAATGTTTTATATTTTAATCATGGCTGGTATTAGCATATTTTTCAGTAAATGCGTTTAGTAATGAAAAAAGCAATCGCCAAGCAGTAAAATTAAGATAATTGCCATCATGTTTATAAAATCAATTGCAATATACTCTTACTATTGAAATATTTTTATTTTATTATATATATATATATATATATATTAAAAAAAGTTATAATTACATCAGATATTTAAGTGTTTAGTAACAACGATGAAAAAAAATTTAAATTTAAATGCCTTTTTAAGAGATTTCTTTTCCAGTTTCCAAAATTTTATTATATAAGGTAAAATTGTTCAAAAATTAGTGTTTATACTGATCTAATAATAAATTTTCAAGAATTTATTATTTTTTATTTCACAATAATATACACATATATTCGAGTAGTTTTCCCCATAACTTCTTTGCGTCTCAAACTTTTTCTTAGATTTTGACTCATTTTATTCATCATTATATTCTATAACTTGAGTACAAAGAAAAATAGGATTGCTGCGTTGCAATTTTTTGTAGAGTGTTAACCATTTTGCTTAAATTTTGGTCAAATTTACCACAAATTTTCCTATTTCTCAAAATATATTATAGCTTCAGAAATTTCTTTTCGTATTTATAGTGTTTATAATTGATAATACATCTAAATATCAAAAGCTAGTTTTAAATAATCCAATTTTTCAAAATATTCCTTTTCAACGTAATCGGATATTTTAATTACACATATCATTCAAATATAATATGAGTTTGATTAAAAAATTGCTGTATTAATAAATAATAATAATATCTATATTAATAAATAATAATAATAATCTCTATTTAATTTAGGTAATATTTCAATAAAATATTGCAAATGACTAAAAAAAATAATCCATGTCATATTATGCAAACGTTCTTTTAAAAGTAATTGTTTGTTTAAGAGTCAAAAGATAAATAAATAATTTTGTTTAATTGTGTTTTATTGATTTGGGAAGTATTTGATATTTTTCTGAAAAGTTATTTCGATTGTGCCATGGTTATTTATTTGTTAAATTTTGATTTAATGGGTGTTAAATTTTAAAATAGAGCACATGCAAGTTTTAAGCCCTTCCATTCTTCAAAACTATTATGAATAACATTTAGATTTGCAATTAAATTGTATGGAAGTAAAACTGCTGCTCATGTTTCTTAAAATATTACCTTAGTGAAAACATTTTACACATAAAGTAGTGATGTGCCAAATTTAGTAGACCATATTCTACGTTTGATGATCTTTGTCACGTAACACTTATACTAAACATTAGCAGTCAAATTCTCAACGTGAATTAAATAATTTTATTCATATATATATATAAATCATTGAATTAAAATACAAAAAAAAATAGTTTTTTCCCAACCAAGATTCGTAATAGATTTGTTAATTATATATATATATATATATATATATATATATATATATAATCTTAAAACTTTTGAAAAATATGATTAAAGATAGCTGTATCAAGGTGCTTCAAAATAATTCAATAATTTTTCTAATCTATGATGATATGATAAAACTCGAATTTAATGCATAAATAAAATATTTCAAAATAAGTTAATCATAATTTTGAACTATAAATCAATAATTTATAATTTCTACTCATAATTCCGTTTTTAAAAATATGATGTTAGAATTATCACCAAAAATCTTATTCTTTTATCTTTACTGCTGGTGATAGAGAATTTTTTTCTAATGAAAAAAAAAATAACTAGGTTATTTAATAAAGATGTGTCTTAAAAAGCTGTTAAACAATTTATTCCAGAATAAATTTTTATTTGGTATATTTTTTTCGTCCATTTAGCTTTTTTTCCCAGTTTAGGAATTTTTACAACCATGCACTTTTTTTATTTAGTTCTAGGAGAAAAGAAAGAAATAGCTTGATACTACAATTACCAAGTAAAAAAACAGTTTTATGCTAACAAAAAGACGAGAAGAAAATTAACATGGTCCACTGAGAATTCAGTAACATATTTATAATTTAAAATAACAGATCCTTATACCGTGATAAAATATTTATACTGTGATATTAAATTAAACAAAATCCTATTTTTCAATTTCTTAAATTCTTTAAAATAATATATATATACGCATATAATACTATAAGTCTGTAAAGTTGCTTCCCACAATGGTTAGTTGAATCTATGAAAAGACCGTTTTACGATCATCCTTGTAGATGCTGAATGAGTACAGCTTAAGTAACATTAGACTTTAGTGACTTGACGAATGAATTTGGCGAAAAAAAGATAATGCTAGAAAATTCGAGAATTTTAACCATCCATCTATGCGAAACTTTCCTCCTTTTTTATTGTTAGCATAATTCTTTGTTGCTTTGTAATTGTAGTACTCAGCGAAGTGTCAACTATTGCTGAACTGATCTGTGTACCGAGTCCTATTGTCTATCGGGTAGCCAGTCCTATGTGGAGTAGCCAGTCGTGTGGTAGTTATTCTGGTGTTGGATATACCTAAAGTGAGGAGACGGAGAATAATCTCAGCCGTTTGGAGAGCCCATAAAGTGAAATCCGAAGATTCCCTCTCCCGTTGAATTATGTCTGGTAGCTTTGTGAGCTGTGGTCGATTACGACTTACGGCGGTAGTTGGCTGCTTTGTGCTGTCCTCTGTTCGACTCGGCTGTACATATTTGTTATCTGTGCACACGTGTCCTTTGTGTTAGTAAGCGTCATTGTTATTTTCTATTAAAAGAATGAAGGCTTATTTCAGCTTCGATAAACAAATCAAAAAAGAACATCGACAGAAGTAAAAATCCATAAAAGAGAAATAATGTCAATTTTAGATTAACCAGATTCTGATTCTTATATACACAAATGAGTGCAATATCCTGATAAATTGGGCAAATAAATTAGAGTTAAAGTTGAAAATTTAAAATTTAAATTATATTTATTATGAGTTGGTACTGTATATTATACATTTTGACATTAATAGTTGATTTTAACATATGAATTGTTTTTGACGTGCATTATATATGTCTGATTTTTCATTATAGTTTTATCATTCAGAGAGACATGGTTTAATTAATATTTTAAATTTTAATATGTTGTTATACAAATATTACTATGCTCTAAAAGTCATAAAACGGTTTTCATAGAAATATTGTTTTCATGTCACGCTTTTTCTCAGAAAAAAAATCCAAAGGATATAATTCATAGATTTATTTATTAAAACAATACCTGAAATTATGCAACACAATTGTTGTTATTAACTGCTATTGACCTCAAATATTAATAAAAAATCCAAATTCACATAATTCATTAACTTTTACTAAAAATTGAATCAAAATGTAATGTAAATGTATACAGAAATAATAATTTGTTGAAATGATTTCATTCAGAAAATCTTTCACGATAAATAAATATTAGTGTTGCCCAATATATGTTCTATCATTTCATGAATGGACCAATACTTGGTTCTACTAATCCCATGCCCATGAAGAAGGGAACATGGAAATATTATTCTAATTTCGACATCATTCAAATACATTTAGCAATATTTATTTTGAATAATTTTTCAAAAATTAAGCTTTACTATACTTATTATAAGAATTTGATAATAATTTTATGAAAATCTGATGCTAAATACAATTACTTACAGTACTTATTATTATTATATTCCTTAAAAATATGTTGCTACAGCGGTTTTTGCATGCAAATTGAACAAAGTATCTCAATCATTCTGAGAAGGTATCTGTTTTTAGCATGAAGTTTTATTTTAAAAGTTTGATATCTCTAACGATTCATAAAGATTTTTTACTAGGTTAAATTATTTTCAAAACAGAATTAATTGTTTGATTATTATTAAAATTATAAAACTGTATGAAAAAATAAACGGAAAGGAAGTATGATAAATTAATGGCAGATATTGTTCATATTTCTTAATAAATTCAGTTTATAATTTTTGCACTTAATGTTTGCTGAGTGTAATGTACTAAATAGATTAAAAATAAAAAGAATTCTTATAAAAATCTTAAATTCATCTATTTTTAAGAAGAAATTGAATTTATGGGAGGAATAAGAAAGAATAAGAAAGGAGGAATAAATAAGTTCTTTTTTTCATAATAATATTTGGGACATTAAACAATAGTTTACAATTTACAATAAAATTCTTGATTTCATAAACGCAATTATACACTTTCAAATAGCGCTGCAGAATAGTTCGTAAAGCGTTTATACATTTTTTTTTTCAAAATGTCACAAACGAAAAGTTTCAAATATAAGATAATATTTTTAATTAATTCGAAAGAACATCTATTAAAATAACATTGTATAAAAAAATCATTTTTCTAACTTCAAGCAAACTATCAAATCGCCATTGCATTTTCAGTAAAATTGCCATTATGGTTCACATATCGATTTTATACAGTTGCATATGAAAGGCGAGAATATTTGTTCCCTGAAATCCTTGAAACATTTCGACATAAAAAAGCAATAAACTTCTTATTGTAATAATCAACCCATTGAGAACCATGGAATTCTAAAAGGTGCTCTGTCAAATAAAAAGAATGATTATTATAGAAAACGTACAAAAGAGTTTTGTTCTGCTGCTTTAAATAGTATATTAGTAACATAAATATCGTTTCTAAACGCACAATACAACATATAAGAATATTATAGATTTTTACCCTCTGTCATTTACAGAAATATAATATTTATTTTATGTCTTCTTTAAGATGAAAATTCTTATTTAGGAAAAAAGGTATAAGTATGTTTAGTATATTCTGTACCTCTATTGGGCTTATGATCCCTACATTTATGTCGACCATAAGTTGTTGATGTGGTCAGAGATATCTTGGACACTTTTGAATCATTTTCATCACATTGCACTACTTTACTGTACAGGACAACAACAACAACAACATTTATGTCGATAAAGTTTTGAAAATCAAATTTTTTTTTATTGATCATTAATGATGTTGATAAATTGAGCGAAACCATTTGTGTTATTTAAGGTTAAAAATATTAAAGTAAAATAACTATTCATTATCTTCTTCTTCTCCATTGCAATTAATATTTCGTTAATTCTCCATTAGGGCTTAGTAGTATACAGCGAGTATAATTAATATTAGTGATGGCACTCCATATAAAACTCAGTTTCCTGTAAAAGCAGAAAAAACATTAACATTAACGTTAATCTCAAGAAATCTTCCTTTTATCTATTTATATAAAGAAAATAATTACCATTTATCAAGAAGATTAACTCCAATGTAAGATATGGGATCCTTGGCGGCCTAGTTGTAGGATCTCAGCTCCGAAACTGGAGGGTTTTATGCTCTAACCTTGATTCCATATATGAAGCGCCTTATAAATGGACTTAATGCATGTTGAATCAGTTAGGGCCAAACATCCTCAAATTGGCGTTGTGGGAAAGTTTGAAGAGGTCTGCGCCAGCTCAGGTGGCATCTTCTGACTACGGGGTCAAAATTACAAGGTTAATCCTAAAATAGTCCTAGTGTTACTTTAAAACTTGACGTTAATGTAACTAAACTAAACTAAAATAGGATACAACCGCAATCTTGGAAGAAAAGGGTTTCTTTAGAAAATTTGTTCTTCTCAATCAACGAGTTAATGAATGAATAAAGATCTTTATTCAGATATGATACCGGCATTACATTTACAAGTTATTTATAAAGACATTTATAAATAATACAAATAAATGCGAAGTGTTGGTATTCATATTAATATACCTTAAATTATAAGTAAATAAATATAAATTGCATACACCAATATAAATCTTCAACATCACAAATAAAGTATTCAAGAGAAGCTAGTTTAAATCTTACCAGATTACATGAAAAGCTTTTTATATGTGATTCGATGACAGCTAAGCATACAAAGGAATCTTCTCTACGTTTATCATAAGTATAAATTTTATCAGCTCAAAAACATTGTCAATGAATTAGAAGTTCACTAACCTCAACTTCCTCAGTTTCCGTATATTTCATTTTTGATCAAAAATGTAAACAATTAATGACGCAAAAAGATGCCTGTGCCTATATCTGGTCTAAAATAAAATTGTATTATTAACATAAGATAATAACATAAGAATGAATTAAATTTTCCTTGAAATGACATGAAATGTAAAATTTTAAAGTACAATGAAATTGAAATATAAATAATTCTAAGTAAAAACCTCAAGAATATTCCATGGTTATGGTAAGTTTACAAATTTTATATTTTTTAAAATAATGCCATTTTTTATCTACCAAATTTTTAATTTTACTGTTAATTTTAAAAAATGTGCCCGCTTTATTATTTAAGAATAAACATGTTTACAAGTATGAAGAACTGTATAAGCTCTTT
>JAPMOQ010042969.1:1407793-1418778 GCA_026543055.1 Argiope trifasciata
ATGGCAAAAAATATACATAATTGATAAGATAGATAGAAATGGCAAAACCGAATTAAAAATGTAATTACAATATAATAATTAATCACATGCTACAAGAAAAAGGGAAGAAAAAATAATATAATGTAATTCATAAACAAACAATTCAGATTGAAGAAAAATAATCTTAAAAAAACAAAGGCAAGATGTATAGAGGAAAAAAAAGAAGTAATTAAAGCATGAAATATTTTGCATTTATGATTATGATTTATGATTATTCACTTTATGATTATCGAGTTCACTCTTAATATCACCATTGTTGGAAATAATGAACTGAAATGAGTCTGATACCGGCTTTAATAATATCAAACGCATTGTAGTAATAGCTGTAATAATCAAAGTTCATTGTAGTAATAGCTCTGATAATATCAAACTTATGAGTTTGATATCTGCTCTAATAATATCAACTGGTTAGATAATTTAGTATTGTAGATACCGTGGGCCATCCTGTGCGCCTGGTGCCTGTAACACTGAATTATCTGACCAGTTGGATGAGCATAGGGTGGAAGTAAGAAAGAAACGTTAAAAAATGAAAGAGACGACAAACCATCCATGGAGAATCCTATCGTGTCAAATACTAGAATGTATTCAATGTTTTGACGAAGTAATAATTAAATGGAGGGGACAAAAAAAAATTTAAAAAATGTTGACTATGAGTTCAACTTACAGAAAAATTTGTTTATTAACTGAAAAGGAAAAAAATGAAAAATTACATTGTAATGATCTGTGTAATAACTGTACATGCCAGCCAAGAATACTTAGAGATACCCTCAGAACTCCTACAAAATGATGAACATTCTCCGAGTCCAAACTCCTTAATAAACATCTTCCACCCCCGAGCAATTTTTCTTCTACTCGTCACTTCATTTCCTTTTTAAAACAGACAGAACAGTCCGACGGTGATTAGAGGCATGACAATCTGTATGACATGTATATAAATAAACATTGAATTTCCAGACGTCTGTAGCGTCCGGCTGGGTCAAGATTTCCTTCGTGAGAATACCTGTTCGAACAGTGCAGCTATCTAGTGTTGTCTGCCTTCATGACGATATATTTTTCTCTGATCATATATATATATCTTGTTGTTTTACGATAATTTAGTGGTTCGGGTCTCCTTTTGGCAGGTATTTCAATATTCTTTTAATCTGAATGACAATCATAATGACATCAGATCGATGCAATAGTTCTTGAAAGTTGAAAGTCTTATTTAGAAGCAATTAGTTTGCTTTTCAGATTTTAGTTTAAAACTCCAACAGCACCAAAATAATCTAAGTATGTTTAGCAAAAATCTAAGCATATTCTTTATCTTAATGAGCGATATTTCTCAACGAATTTCCAAATTTATTATTTTTCCACTTTGATCTGTCTTCCACATTTAATCTGAAGGGCAATCGTAATGGTATCGGATCGATGCAATAGTTCTTGAAAGTTGAAAGCCTTATTTATAACTAACTAGTTTGCTTTCCAGACTTTAGCTAAAACTTCCAACAGCAACAAAAAATTCAAGCATGTTCAGCAAAAAGTATATTTTCTATATTAATGAACAATATTTCTGAGCGAATTTCCAAATTTATTTTTTCTCAACTTCCAAATTTATTTTTTCCCACTTCCTCTTTTAATCTGAGTGACAATGAAATTGGTATCGGATAGATGCAATAGTTTGATTTTCAGATTTTTGTTTAAAACTAACTAAAATATCTAAGCAGGCTTAGCAAAACTCTGAGCATATTTTATGCCTTAATGAGCAATATTTCTTAGTGAATTTACAAATTTATTATTTATTTCACTTTTATTTTGTAAAATTATTCAAACACTCTAGTTGTCTTAGGTTTTTACATTATTTGCTTCATTTTTAAATTAAATAAAATATTAAAATTTTGTATGTTTTTGTAGGTTGCTTTCATGTAATTTCATCCTTGGTTTAGAACCTGTTTATCGGTTCCATAATAAAGGTATTCATTTTCAATTTTACCAAAAGTATGTTTTCGAATTAATGACATCCGGAGTAAAAAGATGAGAAGTGTTTATATGAAGAATACAAATCTGTCATTAAAGATGCAATAAATGTGTCAACCATTTTTATATCAACTTAAATATTCATCACAAAACTACGAATATAATTACTTAATAATTGAGACAGTATAATAGTTTCATACATAATAGCTAATAAAAAGGAAAAAATATATGCTCATAAACTAATTATAAATAGATAATAATCGTAAATATAACATTAGGCATGAATTACTTGTGTACTATTCAATATTTTGAGCAAATTTATCAAGATTTAGAATTATAAATTGTTTGACTTTTCGTAAAATCTGTAAACCAACTAGAACTATAATTTACAGCATTATTTGCATTTGAAATGATCACAGTATAATACTGACTAATAAATATAGACAGACACTTGTAATCAATTATTTTAAATAATATAGTTATTATATTTCCGAAGAGCAAATAATTAATTCTATAATTTAGTAAATATCAAAATGGCGCTAAAGGCAAGACTGAATTAGTAATTGTAACATAAAAGTTCACTTCTACTGCATGCGTCTTTTATAATTTAAAGTATGCATATGAACAGTAAGAATTGATATTTTGACCATTATTCTGTATTGGTTTCCTATCAAGATTAAGTATTTGAATTAGATGGAAAATTTCATTTGAGAGAAGATTTTTAATGATATTTCCATGAAATATATATTCTAATATAAATATACAGTGGACAAAATTAAATAAATTACAATTACAAAGATTTAAAAAAGTGTGGAGTATTATATTCATGATAGAGTAATAGAATGTAATGATTCTTTGAGGTAAATAATTTTGATAATCTCTACTCAAAAGAAGCACGGCAGACAACTCACTTGATTAATAACTGAATCGTTTTTTAACATAAGATGGAACTTAAATTCAATGTTTTAACTATCTGTATGAATATTGTAACATATATGTTGATCTTCTTTCCGAACTGAAACACGTCACAGAATTTTATGAGAACATTTAAAATCTTTTCTACCAAAGTATTCATCAAAAATACTTAAACGATTTGTAAGCATTTATTAATATTGATTTAATTATATCATACAGATTATTTGTTTTTAACTAAATTATTGGTAAATAGATTACCACACAGAAACTGCACTAACACTAATGCCACTACTTTTCATGCAAAAACGATCCTGTTACGTTTCCTCTCTGTATATGTCTCTGAATAAGATCTTAAGCTTACTCAGCTTACGATCTTACTCAGCAAAATTTCAGTAATATTACACCCATCTTGGAAATTTATAATCCCACTAGTGGCTGGGTTGGAAGGCTGGTAATATTTTAAAAATATCAAATCATGTCTGATAAAAGTGCTTTTTACACTTTTAGATGGGGAAAATCTGTCCACTGTCCTCATTAGAATAAAAATTGAAGAGAACAGCCGGCCATTAGTCTACGAAGAAGGAAAAGGCGACATCGCCAGATTCTTAACACTAGCTTAATTGTATTGAACAGGATGAAACCAAACGATCATTCCATCTATCTTGGATAATAACACAAGGCTTATGGGAATCTACAAGCAGCAAAAGGACTTTCTTGACTATTTTTGGAAAAAAAATGATCAAATGAATATTTGAATCAACTGCGATCTTTTCATAAAGCTCAAAACCAGGACGGTCCGTTTAAAATCTGAGTTGGTGATATAGTGCTTCTGCAAAAAGACGCTTTTGACGTTATATTGCACATGCTCCAGGATCACATGTATAGCGGATCTTTTCCAGGATAGAATCGAGAGCTGAGAAATCTCAGTTCGCGATGACAAGACTTTATCGTTAGGTCGCCGATATGCAATTCTTTGCCACTGAAGTTTAGTGCAACAAGTTTGTTTAATTATATTTCTTCTCAATAATTCAGCGTGACGAGATCAGAGGCAGCAATGAAATAAAAAAAAATGTATAAATAAAACACGGACATATGTTCAATAATTGCATGTAAAAATGGTTTATTAGACACAACCAGCGGGTGACCGAGCTCCGCTCGGAGAAAATAGGTATCGAAGCTAACTCGAAAATTTAAATTTTCAATTGTGATTTATCAAAACAATACATGCCATAAGAAAATTTGTGAAACCATTGGTGAAAAGATAACCGGTTAAAGTGCACCATTGTAAACTATTCTAAACAAAGTTAGAGTTTGGAACGGGAACTATTCTACAAAAAGGTAAAGTAAAGGTAAAGATTGAAGTGTGTTGAAGTTCAATATTTTTGACAAATTTATTTAGAAAAACCAAACATATATACATACATAAGAAACATATTATAAACCTATAACAGCATAAACATAAAACTTTATTAGTTCGCCATATTGGCTATAGATGGCAGCACGTTACCGCTTGAAAATTTAAGTAGCCATTATGGCGAACTAATAAAGTTTGAAAATATCCTATCTGTAACTCCGAACTGCTCGACCGTAGCGCTTCAAAACCGGCGCCAATCGATTCCTCGTGGCCAAAAACCCCAGACCCCCAAGTTTACCGGAGTTTATTAATTCTGGGGCGATTTTCGACTTGGCAACCATTCCTCGTATTATAGTATTAGATAAAGGCTATTAAATAGTTGATTGCTACTACAAAATGAAAGCAAATTACATAGCCATTTCTTGAGTTTCTATTATAATAGGCATTAAGAAATTTGTTTTCTTTTTGCTTTCTTTTTGAGAGGATACTCTGCAAGTATCCTTTCCCCATCCGAACTTCTGCGTGTAGTGGTGCAGTAAAACGCGTACGTTCAGGAATGTTGCGGACGAAGCTGTGTACGCTTTTGGACACTTCTGTTTCCACTGATTTGATGCAAAATTTAGTTTTGACAATAAGGCAGCGATTTTATTTATCTGAAATCGTTGCAGTTTTGATTTATTTTTTCAAAAAATCGCCTTTGTCAGATCAAGTTCAAAATTAAATCAGGTGTACTATTCTAATAATAAATATGCATACCAAATTACACTAATATAGACAAATCCACGATTTTTTGTCTAGACATATTTTTTCCAAATTTATATACATAAATTTTATTTAGCATCTGTATATTTAAAGATAAAAATTAATTTAAAAAATTAATTAATGTGATTTAGCTAGTAATCGATGATTATTTAAATCAGCCGGTTCACAAAAATGCTGTCTGACAGACATAATTCAAAAAATGTATTTATAAATTTTAAGAGATGTGAAAAAAGGAATTCATTGGTTAAAATTATTTCTTATTTTATGCTTGCTTATAATTTTTTAAAGAGTATTAAATTAGAACAAAGTCAAGTAATGATATAAAACAATCAACAAAATTGTTCGAAGCGTTTTACGTATTATGAGTACATATTAATTCTTTACAAAAGAGTTATTTTAAAAATATGAGCTTATTTGAATTAAAATACCCTTAATTCACATAATTCTTCTTAACATTATTCTGTTAATCAATAAAGCAGATTCACTGATTCTTCCTAATTCCAAGCATAATACAGCAGAGTGCTTTAACTCTTTAGAAATCACTGAAGGTCATTTCTATCTCCATTTTGCGTGTTTCAATGCAGTCGAAATTGTCTGAGCTAGGGGGAGAATCCTCCAACCAGTTGATGCAATTAATGGAGTCACTGATCTCGAATGCCACCCCGCAAATAAACAACCCCGCCAGGGGGAGAGGGAGGAAAGGGTGTTCGTTCTATTGTAACTACTGGAGAAGCTCACCTGCTAAAGCAGATAGAGATTAATAATTATAATAGGGAATGCCTTGTTTACTTGGAATGTGTATTTAATTTTAACGTTCCGAAGTGAGTTAAAGTGGGACTTATTGTCAGAACAATTATTTTTTTTCTGTCAGACGATAAAGGGGGGAAGTGCAACAATTAGAGAAAAATGAATATTGACTTTAGGAAAATTTGATGACTTAAAATAATCTTTCATTTACAATCAGATTAATACCAATATTCTAGGCTTACAGCTTTTCTAATATCTCTATTTATTCATATCTCTATTCAATATAGTATTTATTTACTTATATCATAGAGTTTTATAGAGACATTTTATGTTGTTTACACAATTTTTAAATTCCTTGATATTATTCTGAGTAATGTATTTTAAATAAATCTAACAATTAATTGAAAATTTCACATTTCACTACTGTATTGAAAATGTATTTGTTAGTAAACCTATAGCATAAGTAAACAATTTATGTATTTTTCTTAATCTCCTCTTATATATTTTTAAAAGAAATGTAAATTTAACTTTCTTAAGCATGCAAAATGTTGGCAACAGTCAAATATCTATTTGGAAAAATCCAAAAAAATGCATTATACAAGATACCTTTGGATACATTTATTTACTTTAATAATTGGAACTTTCTACTTATAAATTTACACAATTAATGCATTTTTGAACATTTTACTTTGATTATTTATTAAGATTAAAAAAATACTAATGAGGAATGAAATTTATTCGAAAGTCAATTACATTTTTAAAAGGCTAATTTTAATTTGATTATTTATTTAAGCTCAAAAATAATAACTTATAAAAATGTACTGTAAAATACTAGGATCTTACAACTGATTACAATTAAATACATTTATTGATAGAATTGTTTGAAGAAAAATAGTGTGCTAAAGATATTATAATATAATATTTTTATTTCAAAATAATTATATATAATGTTAAAAGATGTTTTCTTAAATGCCTCCTAACAGGGAGATTTTTCTGATGTTCCCAATTGCTCATTCAAATTGCTTACTTTGCTTTTGATCCATTATTTGGATGCATTGTTACATTATTTAAGCTTAGGAAATAATTATAAAAAATGTTCGAAGAATAAATTTTGTAACTCAAAATAATAAAAATATGTTTAATACGAATTGTTGATTAAAATAATATTATTTTTTAATATTTAAATTTAACTTATTGTCAAAATTCTGAGTACCAAATTCGAAAAACAGAGAAACGTTTCACGTAAAATATTCGAATGTATTTTTGAACTACAATATACGATTAACTATAACACAAAAGAGAAGTACCTACTTTTAAATAAAATCTGTTTTAAGAGCATAACTGTAATCTTCTCATTAAGAGACAAGACAGGTTATAGGAATATCATATTTATCTAAAATTTAGAAAATTCCTTTAGTTACAAAAAATAGTATTAAAGATTTAAAAATATACTAGTTACCTTTTTAAACGCTTTCAGTCTTTAGTATAATTTGCTGAAAGAACGTAAATGAAATGAAAATCGACTTAATCGAATGTTTAGCAAAGTAGATTAGATTTTTCAGTTTATCCTTTTAAGGAATCTTCAATGAATCTAATATAATGAATTTAAAATCCAACATTTTCTCGATTCAAGTTCATTTAGAATTACTTGACGAGCGGCCGAATGACTGAATTAGTTGTCTCAATTAATGGCGTTTCCATCCGCAAATAAACTGCAATGGATAAAATCCTGGAGTGGAAAGGTTTGTTTATTCTTATGTAACCATAAAATGTAGCTTGCTAGGATAAGTAGATTCGATGAACTACAAGGATTGTCAGGATTGCACTTAATCAGATTGCAAATGACTTATTTCCTTTTCATTTGTTTATTTTATCAATAATATTCTTGCATGCGTTTTATTTGCTTTCATTTTAGGTAACTTCAGTGTTCTATTTAAACAAAGTTTATAAATATTATATTGCTTCAATCATTACTAGTGATTATTATTTAAAGTCTACATAAATCATTCGATCATATATTCGATACCTGTCAAAATTTATCAAAAGCAAATTTTAATTAAATTTTTAAATAATATTTTAACATTTTTTAATGAAAATTCCTTAATTTAAAACACAACTTTTCGTGTTAACTTAATGCAGATTTAAAAGCTGTTAAACGAATTTAAAACTGTTACTAACCTTTCTAATTATTTTACTCCTTAATAAATCAAATTAGGTTTCGAAGTTAATATAAACTATGTATAACTGTCATATATTTCCAAGAAATTTATGATATTTTGCAACTGTATTTCAATTAACTTTGTAGAAAAGAATGAAAACTTTTACTCATTTGAATTCCAGAATCAAGGCTTTCATGGTAAGTAAAATTAGAATCAATATTTAAATCTATGCATCATTTCTACTTTAAATAAATATATCAATGCAAATTTGTATATCCCCTTTATCATAAATAAAATCACTACAGAGGTATTAAAATGATTAACAGCAATTAAGGCTTATTTTTGAACAAAATTTACAAAGGTTTTTACCTTTCAAAAACTTCAGAATATCTATTTCATACTCCTTTCCATAAACATTTCCGTTAATAGAGCGACAAGCTTTGTTTCACATGTTTTTAAATATCCCTTCTCACAAATGATAATTACAGCCAAAGAAAATACTTTCATGGATATGAAACGCATATCACAACTTTAAATCGAAACTAATTAGAAAAATAGTAGTTGTATTTGTCATTCAATATTCTCATATTCCAATTTTATAGCATTTGCTTTCTGTACCGTTAGACTATTTGCTTTATACTTGAATATAATTAAAATAGAAAACTCTAACAAATGCATCATTTTCTCTTGAAATGCCTACTACATAAACAGAACATTCTTTCGAAATGGTATTAAATTTCTCTTATAGATTTTTATAAATATAGATAGCAATCTAGATATTCTTCATTGCAATGAAATGAAAAAATACAATATCTTCACCATTGTACATGCAGCGTTCCGTGCTTTCCGCACTTATTGTCAAGGAAGTCGAATTATTTTTTTCGGAAAGCAAGAATTATGGAATTTTCCAGCTGCGCTTTTGGGAAAGACTAGAATTCTGATTTTGGGTTAAGCCAGACAAAATTATAGATGGGCTTCAGCGGAAGAATACACGATGAAGTATGAAGAAAAAACATGCACATATGAGTCTGTTATTCAAATATAGTATTAAATTTCTTTTGGGAGTAACATCCAAGAAAGATTCCACAAACTCGAATCGATGAAAAGAAAAAAAATATGTCTATGCTGTTATATTTCTTGTGCAATTCTTATAGTATCATTCTAACAGAAGCTCATAGTTTTATTATTAATTACAGCTTGGAATTTTGCAAAATGATTATGCCTACTAAAATGACGCTATGCAATTTTATTATTATTTTTTCATAATACCTCTCATCATTTTTAAGACAGAAACAGTACTCATGATTTTACCACAGAATAATTCTATATACCGGGTGGCCAGAAATAAAACACCCCTACTCTGACCTCCCTGGATATCGAACTACTCAGTGTAAAGGCTTGAAAATTTGTGAACATACTATTCAAAAAATGGGGAAACGGATTTCACGAAAAAAAAATTTAGTTCCAGAAATCACCGATAGGTGGCGCTGTACCACTGGACGTATGCTGAAAAGACACAAAAACACGTTTTAAACACATTTTATTTGAAAGTACCAAGCATACATGAAACAAGGACGTTATCGATGCAGGGAATGCTGCTCAATATGGTTCCCTTCCTGAAGATGTAAAATGTGAAGTCTGTGGACAGCTTGTTCAACTGCGGATCGTAACTGGTCATCTGAGATGCTTCTCACATGCAGACTGATACTCTCTTTCAAATCTGCCAAGGTTATCAGACGTTCTCGATAAACAAGGTTTTTTAAGTGTCCCCAAAGCCAAAAATCACACGGATTAAGATCCGGTGAACGAGATGGCCAAGTTGTCGGAAACGCGCGACTGATTATTCTGTCAGTGGTGAAATGTTGGCGAAGAAACTGTTGCACAGGGAGTCCAATGTGTGGAGGTGCTCCATCTTGCATAAAAGTAATGGTGTCAAGGCATTGGCGCTGCTGCAAATGGGGTACAACAAATGTTTCGAGCATCCTTTTGTACCTGTTGGCCGTCACGGTACATGTCTCAAGGCCATTGGAAGTAACCTCTTCGAAAAAGAACGGTCCAAGGATGAATGTGGCTGTGAATCCACACCAGACTGTAACTTTCGGTGAGTGGAGTGGAATCTCTTGGAAGGTACGGGGGTTTGTCGTGTCCCATATGCGACAGTTATGGGTGTTCACTGTTCCACTGAGGTGGAAATGGGCCTCATCGCTCCACAGAATCTGCCACGGCCACGATGCATCCACTTCAACTCTAGCAAGAAATGTCAATGCAAAGGTCAGTCGCATCTCCCTGTCTGTGGCCAGCAATTGTTGATTAGGGCGGATTTTGTACGGGAAACAATGCACCATTTTTCTGAGTACGTTCCACACTGTGCTATAGGGAACACCCAAGTGTCGTGACACTGCACGTGCACTACTGCAGCCTAAAACATTATCCATTGACTGTTCAACAATACCGGTGGCAACATCTTCAACGACATCTGAACGAACCGGTTTGCGTCCTCGACCAGGCTGAACTCCAAGATGTCCAGTTTCCTCGAATCGAGCGATCATTCTCCTGAGAGCTTGTGGAAGCAATGGTCCCTTACGCAAATCCTTAAGTCGGCGAAACTCTCGAAGTGCTGCTGGAGCATTTCCTTTATTCTCGTAAAACAACTTCACAAGCAAAGCGCGTTCTGGCAGCGTGACAGCCATCACTAATAAGAATGACATTCCCCACCTTTTAACTTCTTTTATACCCAGAACATGGCTTCTAACCATGCTTTATGCAAATTTTTCTGGTTACAGTATGAAATTGCAGTTACAACGGGAGTTCTAGCTTCTTTACTATTTTTATTTTCCATAAGGGGCAGAAAAATTAAAAAGGAAGCATGGAAGCATTCCATTCCGCATAAACATTTTAATTTTTATTATTATTTGTGTCTTTTGATCATAGTTCCAGTTGTGCAGCGCCACCTATCGGTGATTTCAGGAACTAATTTTTTTTTCGTGAAATCCGTTTCCCCATATTTTGAATGGTCCCTTACGCAAATCCTTAAGTCGGCGAAACTCTCGAAGTGC